>BMAV01024809.1:253937-282241 GCA_019973955.1 Trichonephila inaurata madagascariensis
CAATTCTTTTAAAGAAACATTTACTCTCTCTCTGAAATCGAAATCAAAAACTAAAAGCATTCACTAATTAAGTGTCATTCGATTCAGCAGAGATTAAAATGCATTCCGGTTTCAAGTGTCTTACCTTCATTTACAAATGCCAAGGTAATTTAATTAACTAGCTCTTAAGACTTAAAACACGTTACTGAGCCGTGGTAAAAATAATCAGCAGACGAAAAAAAGAACCATTCCAAACATGCAACCAACTCTGGAACGAAACATTCTAAGCAAATTGAAGCCCCGTGCAATCTTAATTAAACAGCCAGAAGTGTCGATACGTCGAATGCAAGTAATCGTCTGACATTCAATTACTTCAGTTACGGTTGAAGTACTAAAAATAATTAATCTCTTTTCTATTATTTAGCTTACACCACTAGAATTTTTGTGCTCTTCTTAGCATAAAAGCTATCGTCAAAGACTTAAGCCTCTTTGAGAGAATATGCGTAAAATAAGCGCACAAAAAAATAACTTAAGCGGAAGACCTTAGTTAGATATCGTTTTCTGATAAAATAAATAGTTAATAAAAATGGAGATAATGCTTTTCCAAAACGGTAGCTTGCCTTTGTGTTAAGTTTTTGACTTGTGTTCCATCGTTTAAAGGAAAGGGAAAAAAACTCGCTGTTGTTCAGTAAATTGATGTAAAGATAATTAACCCTCGTTTTGTTCACTTTGACAACCATGTCGGGATGAAATATCCCTTATCAGTAAATATTCGACGATGAGCGGAAACAATTAAGATTGTTTACTGACAAGAATATCGGAGGAAGAATTTTCATTGTCAGTAACATAATATTGTAGTTCTTGACGTGTTAGTATTTCACTCAACTTAGTATAATACAAAGTATCCTGTTGTCAAACATTCAAGGCGTGAAGTAATTATAAAGAAATATAGAATATCAAACAATCAATATATTGGGAAGAATTATAATAGAAAATTACGTTGAATGCTTTATTGTTTTTCAAATTAGACATTGTAGTCTGAGTTCTCCGTTCATGTCAGTGTGTCCTACTCACAAGTGTATTTAGATTATTAATGTTTAAGTATCAGAAAAACTAGAGTATCGAAAGCTTTAGCTGACGTAGCATAAAAAAATATTGATTAACATTTCTTTTGAATAACCAAAATTCGACGTTGTCATTATTTTCTTAACGTTGCTACAGAATAGTAAGTTAAAACTAGTTATTATTCTAATCTTTTCGTATTTCTTATAGAAATCCATATTAATATATTTTTGTTGTTGTTGTACTTTGATAAGTGTAGAAATTAATGTCAAAGGTTCTCTTCGATAAACTTGAGTCCCTAAAACGTTAGTCAAAACAAAAACAAAAAAATAATACAAATATCATTCGTAGTAACTTTAGAGCATTTTTGCCTAATCCTTAGAAAACTCAAGCTAACAAATTTGACGAAAAAGGAAGAATTCCTTGCAAAGGATACTCACTGGTAAATTTGGAATTCTTTGTCAGGGAAAAATTCCAATATGCTGTAATAAAATTTCTCATGTTGCTTCTTAACACTTACGTTTTAAATTTAAAGGAAATGAAAACAAATGTAACTTTACTTTTGTCTATCGCTTTTTTAAGAAATATCACTTCCTAGCGTTGGGTCAAATCTTTCTTTACTTAATTTAAGATATATCATCAGTTGAGACATTTCCGTTATGGCACTTTTGCAATATTTAAAAAGGTATCTGACGGAGATTTTAAATTGTGCAATAATGTTACATTTCCAAGCACTTGAGCCTTTTCATCAAGCTTATTTTGTTTTTCATAAAGATAAAGCTAACTTCGTTTTTTACTTTTGGAATCGTATGGTTCGAATGACGCGTTACACAAAATCAATGTTTATTGCTATTATTTGCTAAATATATTTTATGCATTACAGAAAAAACCTTGAGTGGAATACATGACAATAAAAGACATTGCGTTTTTAATGCATGACATTAAAAACATTGCGTTTTAATACATGAAAAATGTATGCATATTTCTCCATAAGAAGTTACATATATCGACTACGTGAAAAGCTTTTGTTCCACCTAAGAAAACTGAAAGTCGACTTTTTATCCGGAAGACTGAGATAACTGAATCCAGGATACTATATCATGGCTCTGAAACAGGTGATCTGCTTACTACCCGTGAAAAACTTGAACAGTATTAAACATTGGTGTTGTAGAAATTGAAAATGGTTTACTTGGTCCAAGCGAATTTTAAATGACAAACAAGAAGTTTCTCCGTGACCGTGCCTACATTTATTCCTAAATTTGATCTGTTAAATACTCCCAAAATTTTATTTGAACTTCTGCAGCCTAGTAGAAATATTAAGGTGTGGTCCAAAATGACGAAAAGGATAATTATTAGAAATACAGTGAAATTGCGTTACATTGCCGGCATATTCCAGTTCTTCGTAGATAAACTTATACCGAATGAATAGTGTTTCGAATTTTAAACACAAGACGGATATGCTAGGATATGCAACAAACACCTCCTTGAAAGTAGTGTATCCAGTATTTTTCTTTTTGGCCGCATTATCTTGGAGGATCTAAGGGTGGTAATATGATCTAATTGTTATTTAAAAAGTTCTAACACCCTGAAGAGCAGGGTTTTTCAGAATAATTCACAAACTATTGAAGCACTGCAACAGAATATAGGGATTGTTTTCACAAACATGCAATGGGAATAATTACATTAAATGATACGAAACGAGATTCACTGTATCAATCTGTATTTCGGCCTTTTATTTAACCATTAACTCCAAGAGTACATGTAGAGACGGAGTAATCCACGTAATTTGATTTATGTCCTTCACCCGCTTGTATAATATTACCTCTTAGTTCTTACTTAGAATTAACTTTTTTTGGTTTACCTATCTTTAAAATCCCCTGCACTACCTTGTTTTATGTATAAATAGAATAAACGTTTTGTTTAATATGTTGTCATATACTGTTGGTCGCGGTTTTTTCACTGCATAACATAACGAAATATTTCAATCCTTGTCATCAAATTTCAAGATAACATTACTAAATAACACAATTATAGACTTCAGACATAGAAAGTGAAAGAGAATTATCTGTTTCTCTACATGTTGAAATAAACTCATCGCTTATCAATGAAATGTAGCCAGAGTTTTACTCGTCATAGTAGTTATACATTTATACTAATATTTATACTACTGAGGTATACTTTTTTATTCACAAATACTGAGAGTGAAATAATATTCAATTTCAGGCTGGAGATTATCTCTGATCCTGTACACGGTAGCTAAATGTTTCGCGCACATTTCCAGCGTCATACTGCCATTATGGACGAGAGAGCAACTACCAGTAGTGACCAGAGAAAAAGGATATTACTTTATAGATACCCTCAGTTTAGTTGGACCCATCAGTGTACCTATCATCATACATCAAGTAAGAATTATACCATATTTATTTAAGCATTTCTTAGAAAATATGTCTGTAGAGTAGGTAGTTTCTTATAGCCTTATAAACGTTTATTTTTATATACGTTTAGATGAATTATCAATACTAAAAATAATACATTCTATAAAAAAGTTTGTATTAGAACATTTTATATTATATAAGGTAAAAACAAACAAACAGAAGAAACAACTATAATGAGTCAAGAAATAAAATTTTGAAATTTCCTCAATTAACTGCTATAACTGTCTAATGCGTTCAAACTAATAAACACTGGTAATTTATTGATACACTATGCGATCACAAGACATTCATGCTCAATTATTTTTTTTTATTCACTGTCTTAAAATAACACCATAAAAAAGTAGCTTTTCCTTATAACTATATAATTACGCAAAACGAAATGTCAAAATTCATTATTTAAATTATATCTTAATTTCTCGGGGCTTAACTACAACGGTTCACGTTTGAAAAATAAATTCTTAAGCATCGACCAAAAGCAGTAACCACACTAAATTTCCAGCTACATCCGGAAATTCATTTAGTTGAATACCAAAAACTACATATTTTTTTTTTAATAAAAGATGAAAATATTTAAATAAGTACAATATTTCAAAGTAAAAACCAATGAATAACAATTAATAATTAATACATATTTTTTTTTACTTTTAATTTAACGTTCTTATTCTTCCTCAAACATATCAATGTACATTCATTTGTTTAAAGGTTTTTTCGTTTGTTGATTTTTTTACCACATTTTGAAACATGATTTGCCATATTGAGTGTTTGTTTTTAGATGTTTTTTTTTATAATATGAACAGCTCTCCTTTTTACTATTTAAATACTACCTTAGTTTTTTGCATAGTTTCTTTTACATTGTTGTTTTCAAAAAGCGTATCTACCTTGCACAAAATAAGTTCATAGAAAAAATGTTAATATCATCTCATATTTTAACTTTATTATTCAATTAGGTGTTTTTTCCTATTGTTGTGTTGTTAAAATTGTCTCAGTTAATTATCGAAATTAAAAACAGTTAAAGAAATAATATTGATTTATGTAAGAGCAAAGAATAAAGGTAAACATATAAAATGAAAATGTCTATTAACAAATTAGCAACTGTTAAGTTGCCACGACAAACGACGCTACTAAGCACTTTTCTGGAAAAAAAATTGTCTTTTGATAGGTTTAAGCTGGAAAAAGTAGCATACTCTATACTAACAATAATGATCACCCCAATCATTTTTTTTTATAATTATTTTTATTGCACAGGATAACAATTCACATTTGTAGAGTTTAATTTAATTAATAGAAAGTATACTTACCTACTTCAATTTTCAATTTTTCTTTCATAATTTGAGAAAAAATCCAATGAAACTGAGCTAAAACATTTCTAATGTGTGTGACTTTAATAAAAGACACAAATCACAGAATCTTTTCACTAATATTGCAGGAATGATATTTACAATCAAAACTGTCATATTTTGTTCAAGTCATTGTAGTTTTATTATTCTTAGATGTTCGACAAATACATATTGACTTTTTGATGGTAGCTTCATGTCTTATAGTACATTTGTAGCTTGATATATTTTTAGATGGAGTTCTTTAGGAAGCTTTGGCAGAATCTTTCATTCGAAGCAAAAGTTTCGTGTTCATAATTTTTCTTAAATTTAATTTCCCTATCATAAATAATATCTATTCTTTCATCAGGATCTTCAAATGCTTGATCAGTTTCAACTTCATCCGATAAAGATCGCAAATGCTGAGTTCATTTTTTTTTTATATTCTGTTCATTTACATTTATAAACTATAATGAGCCTTACAACACAGCAGTAAAAAACCACTAATTCATCCACTGGGTAAAAATGTAGCATGTTCATTTAAAATATTTTGAAACAAAAGTGTTCGCGCGAGGAACTCAGTCACCCCAAGTACCTTAAGATTGTATAAAAATGTTTGCCACTCTCAAAATGAGGGAGATATGTGACAAATACATGTTAGTTCTCATTAAGAATGTCATACAGGAGGATACGACGGAGGTCACTGGTAACAAATAAACAGTTTTCCAGGAATTCAAGATTTCGTGAGCCAGGGGTGACTCTGTGCCCCATGTGACCGCTTCCGGGTTGAAAGTAGGATATATATATATATATATATATAAACTTTCGATTAAAATATTTATTCTATAAAAGAACACGGGAAAATATTTTTTGTCTTTTTTGGTACTGAATATTGTTTGAATACTTTTTAAATATATTTTTTCCCTTTAAGTCAGTATTTCTCAATCTGTGGGGCGCGCCCTACTAGAGGGCGTGATAGCCTTACGAGGGGGGCGCGAGCATATCAAAAAGTCGAGAATAAAAGATTATTATAAAAATTTACTTAAAGGAAGCAAAACGTAATACATTCTGACACACACAAAATATATACATGTCGCCCCTTTATTGTTATCTGTTCCAATTTAAAAATGTGAAAAGAAAAGCAACATAATACTTTTCTTATTACTTAAAAGTATATATAATTTACCTAAAATATTTATTACTTTTAAAAAGATTACTTACTTAAAATATCTATTATTTAAAAGTAACATATACAAAATTTAATATTTATCTTGATAATTTGAATGGCTTATAATTAAGATAGTATTGTAGTTTTAGCGTCAAAGTACATTATATATATTATTGCATCCAATGCATTATTATTGTATGGAATGGGGCGAAGAAAATTATGCTTGAAAATTGGGCCGCAAGTATTGAAACTTTGAGAAACACTTGCTTTAAGTGTAACTACTATGATTGTAATTCTTACAAACCAATCACATTTGGAAGATCATTTTAAAACAATTAACCAAAAAATAATGTAATAAAATATAATAAGTCATTATATTTATAGTTTGTGCAACGAAAGCTTAATTATATTTTGTTATTAATTAAAGCTTTATTAATTAAAATAACTTATTTCAAATATTTTTGTAAAACTCTTCTAAACTAATATACAATCAAAACATTACAAGGAATTTTCCTAAATTTATCCATTGAATATAGAGAAATTTCTCGAAACTGAAAAGTATTTTTAATATAATATTTCTATAATGAGATTTACTCGTGCAATCGAAAGTTTTTGTTGTTATATTTTAAATAATATTGACACTTTTAATTCCAAGTGCTACGATTAAAAGTTAAGTGAATGCCTTAAAAAGTAAATTTTCCCCAATCCGTGTATTGATTTACAATTTTTATTAATATATCCACAAGATCATTCCTTTCACAGTAAAGCTAGATTTAATTTCGAAGATAAGGAAATATTATTAATCTTTCCTAAAAACACCCTTAGTATTAAATTAAATTTCCCATGATTGGCATTTAAAATCCCGTCAGTGTGCTTCCCGGTTCTGAATAAACACTTAAAAACTCCTTGCTACCGTTTCTTAGGTAACTACTGATATATAAATTTTTATATTGTAATTTGAAATATACAATTGGATAGCAAAATCGAGATTTCTTTCATATTTCCTTTATTGTAATTATTGATATGTAATACCCTCATATAGTATCTCTTTCTCTCGCAATGAAAGAAAAGTGATTTAAGGTATCCGACTACGTTCGGAACCATGATTTTAAAAAAGCACATAAATGTATACTTTTCATAATATTTAGTGTCACTTAGATTAGAATACATGTATAAAATTGTTTTAAGGATATTATGACAAAAAAAATATATTTAAATACAATATTTTGGCAAAAAATTAACTTAGAATAACCTTTATTCCAAATGTTCTCCTTTTGTAAAACATGCTTCTATTGTATTACTATTTTGCCTGTATATAGCTCAGACCTCTGTACAGAGGCTCAACTATGATTTTTGAAGAATTCGCATTATTTTCAGAGTTACAACCCTTTGAAAAAATGATCGGCGTACTTTCTTAAAATTTCTCCCTTCTGTTTTCGTAAAACATGGATAAACCGACTTCCAAGTTATGCGTTTCAAAAATTCTAGTTGAGCCTCTGTACAGAGATCTGAGCTATATACAGGCAAAATATTAATACAGTAGAAGCATTTTTTACAAAAGGAGAACATTTGGAAAAAAGGTTATTCTAAGTTAATTTTTTGCCAAAATATTGTATTTAAATAATTATTTTTGTCATAATGTCCTTAAAACAATTTTATACATGTATTCTAATCTAAGTGACACTAAATATCATGAATATTATACATTTATGCGCTTTTTTAAAATCATGGTTCCGAACGTAGTCAGATACCTTAATATTTAAAGAAAATTATGTGTTAATATGTGCATTTGTATGAATATACCTGAGTGGTCGCGTGAAACAAAAACATTGCTTCAGCATGAAAGCTAAGACTGAAAAATTGCTAATTCTTCTTCGATATACGATGCTTAAGATATGAAATTTAATGGAATAAATTTTTAATACATTTATAAGTATCATTAAGGAATGTTTGCCTTACCTGTATCAATGTTTTTTTTATTACTTATTTACTATCAAAAGAATATTGAACTCATTTATTTATTCACTTTACTTTTTCACATTTCCATCTCTTCGCTGATAAAAGAATTCAAAAATATGAGACTGAATTTAAAATTTTGCCTACATATATTAATAGAAAGAGATTGCTGTTAATAGATAATTTGTAACAGATAAAAATATTTTAAATTGAACATTCATAAAATAAAAATAATATGAAATGCATGAATTTTTATTTCTCTCAACATAAATGAGAAATTTCTGAAGTGCTCTTAGTAATGCTTTGAAAGAAATGTTAAATTTCAAAAGATTCAGAAGAGTTTTAAAAGAATTTTCTCTCATTTAATTCAAATGTACTCGAAATGAGTTGTGTTTTAAAGGAAAAATTTCTCATTTAATTAGAATTTATAGTAAAGGATGTTTCATATTTCCGTTGCGCTTAGACCATTCGCCAATTATTCTTATAGAAAGGAATAAAACTGTTATCATTTCTGTTTACTCAAATGACTTTTAAATTATTTGATTGTAAATCCTTTTGAAATGAAGTTTTTAAAATTGTTATCATTTGTATCCATTTAAATTTAAAATGCTTCTTTCTTTTTCTTAATTTTCTTAAGATAAAAATGAGGCTGATGTTATGAATATTTAACTAACTTGAACAATATCAGAATTTAATGAATTTAGGTATTTACACATGATTCAATTAAAAATTAAGTTTTTTTTTCTTTATTTAACTAACGTATTCCCAATTTCCAGCTTGAAAAATATGATAAATTTTAGATAAGAAAATAATGTACTTAAAATGATAGAAAAAACAGCAATTTATATGTAAGAAATTGTAGTAGAAAATTTGAATGAAACCCGATAATTGTACTACAGTAAAAAAGGTATAACTCACAAAACACGCCCCTCTCATTTCAAATCAATATATACTCTGAACTCCGTCCGAAAACGCAAATGTATATGGATTTCTCAAATGTAATGTGGACATATGCGATTACGCGTCAGAAAGAGTTCAGTTATAGAACAGCCACCAAAGAGGGACACCAAGAACCGCAGGGTACAACCCATACGATGTTTAAAAGTGAAACCTATTTGTTGTAGAGAAGATTAATCGAAAGTAAATTTGTGCCATATAAGGATGTGTCCAGAGAGGAATAAAGCACGGCAGAACGACTTCTGTTTGTAAGTGAGTGAGTATTAACGTCGCACTGTTCAGCAACACGAGGGCTTTTAGCGACGGACCACGTAATTTTGAACCATGGTCAAGTGACGTGGACGACATCTGAGCTGGCACACCCCTCTTCTAACTACCACATTACACCACAGGGAGGACTTTTCAGCTCTCGACAGATTTAACGTGCATCGTTGCCCTACACGGCGTGTCTTTAGTGGTACTGGCCTTGAACTCATGACATGCCTGCCATGATCCGATACCTTGACCACTGGGCTACCGCAACCCTTTCTGTTTGTAAGAGGTGAGTTTAATGCAGACATCTATCGACGGATAGTGACAGTCTGTAGTGAGCACTGTTTAGGTCGAATGTCTTGGAACACTTGGTGCAAAAGTTTTCGAATACCCTTTGTTTATTTCTATAAAATGGCCGAATGGTTCGGTTTCGGATTTTTTTTTTCTCGGAGTATCCTGAAAAAAAAAATAGATTGGGGCACATTTTAAGAATTTGGCGGCGTACAAATGTGCCGCGATACATTGATTGAGAATCACTGGTTTAAGTGTTGTAACTAAATTCGCGATATGTAAGCAAGATAGTAAATAATACGAGATAACGAGTACTTACTTGAAATGAGATGTAGGGATGGCGATCTGAGATCGAGATTATTCGAAGAATCGATTTCTCGAGAAAAAAAAATCGATTTTTTAAATCGATGTAACACTGAATGGATTCAGTGAATCAATATTTCATTCTAGAAAATCGAAATTCGATTTTTTCTGTTTTGTTAAAAACCGTAAAATTATTTACGATTAGTTGAATGTAATGTCTTTAAAATCCGTAATATTACGGTGTGTTGGGATTTAAGGGTTAATAACTCAAAAACTCGCGAGATGCCCGTGTGCTTAGTGTCCTTCGCCTTTCTTTAATAAATAAATAAAAAAATTACGTTTGTAATCTATTGTATTTGTTGATATTGCGTCACTTGTTGATACCTTGATTGACTGGCTGTTGTAATATACTGTTATTAGAGAAATAAATATTCATTTTTATGTAGTGTTTGTTGCGGTATAAGTAATTTTGGGAATCATGTGTTTACTGTGACCACCTTTTTCGATTGCCGGCAACATCGTAAGTGATGAGCGGAACCGCTTGGATCCCAGTAGACTTACTTGACATACTGTTGTTTTTAAAAAGCTTAGATACCAAGAATTGGGAACCAGAAGTTATATTAGCTATTTTCTAAACTATTTAATGTAACAAATACATTTAGAAAATAAATGTCTTATTTTATACCTGATACTTTGATATGGTAATAAAAATAATTGTAATTGTCGAATTCCCTGAACTAAAAAATTCCCTGGTTTTACTGATAAGACATCGTTTATTGTGGTATCTTTCTTGTTTTTCATAAAATGGATTTATATTTACATTGTAAATACAGACTTGAAAAAAAAATGATTTTTTTTTTAAAAATCGATCTTTTAGATCTCGATTTTTTTGTGAATCGATTCATCAGGTTACGATTCGAATCAATTTAAAAAACAATCTTTTTCGGAAAGAATTGCCATCCCTACTCTGAACTTTCCAAAGAGAAATCTTCCAATACCTTTGAATGACTAAGCAATTGTAATTCTAGCGCCAATAAGTGACTATAATTTCGGACTCCACATCAAGAATAAGATACTACACAATTCAAGCAGTACTAGCGTGTCTTTCATTTGTAGAGTGGAATTGTTCTAGCTTAAAATGCCAATTTGGTTGGGTGAATTAAACCTGATTTAATCATGATAGACAACAGATAGACCATTGTTATACAGCAACAATAGAACTAAATGGTTGGTTTTTTTTAAAGTAAATCATTAGTTTTGTTTATTTTAGATTTTTTAAAAAAAATGATTTGATGAATTTACATATCGCTTGTTTCATTTAAAGGGTTCAGTTATTCTTTTGAATTCCTTAGTTTTTTTGAAGAACTGTTTTCTGAAATTTTAGTTTTTCTGAAATTCGATTGTAATAAGTAAAACATTTATTTTAGTAAAACAGCATCACTAAAAACATAATTTTATACATGATTTATTTGTTTAATCACAGACAATTGCATACATCATTGATGTCACATGTCTTATCACAACTTTTATGTCAATGAAACAGTCAGTTATCGTTAATATTAATCAACAATTTATAAACTATAAAATAAACTAGCTTCCAGATTGAAATTGTCTTTAAAGTAAACTTACTAAAACATAATGATCATTTCTTGAAATAAAAATCTTGATTAAAAAAATGCAAACAGTTCGAGGGTATAATTAAAGAAAGTTCATACAAACACATGACAACAAACTAGAATAATGATAAAACTTTGACAAAAAACATAATTCCAACACATAACTAGATTCAAAAGAAACTCATTGATCTTATTTTAATGAAGAGAAAAAAGTTGCTCCATTTTCTTTTCGTATCAAAATGCTTTATTTATTTATTTTTTTTTTTTGCAGTAAGTATTCTTTTTCTAAAAAATTATTAAAGTCATTCATCCTAGCGAAATGTTCTAGGAATTGAAGCATATCGTTTGAGTTGTAGAAAGTTCCGAACAGTGAAAACCCTTGATCACATGGCGTGAATTTAAGAATTATTCACCCCGAAACAAATGACATTTTTTTTAATCTCCGTTCTCAAGACATATCTGAAGTGTTATATTCAAATTCTGCTGAATAGTTTTAAAGCGTAGTTATGAGCTTAAAGCGTAATTAAAGAAAATAAGATGGAAAAAATACACTTACAAATTTCAGCTTAAAAAAATTAAAGAAACAAAGTGTTTTTTGAGATCTTATGAAGAAAGAGAAAAAAAAACATACATAAAATAAAACAGAAATGAAGAAAAGAGAAATTAACTGAAGTTTCGAAATTACATAAATGAACTTTCTGGTTGAAAAACAACTTTCCTTCTTATGATGATTGCATATTTAATTCTGTAAGTAAAATATGTCCACATGTATTTAGTTAACTCTTTTATTAACTGTGTGATTAATTATGATGGCATAACTATTTCAGATTAATATTTAAATAAGAATAGAATGTATAACAGTTAAAGTTTAGAAATGTATAAATAAACAGAAGTATTAAAATTATTAAAAAATGACTTAAATATTGCACTGCATTTCGATTATATAAGAATAAAATTTAAAAAAGAGTTAAACTATTAAACATTGCACTAAATTTCGGCCATATAAAATAAAGCATGAAGAACTACTCGAAAAGATGTTAGTGAGCGCATTTCACTTTAAATAAAATGTATAATATCAAGTCACTGATGGTCATTCAAAATGCAACATCATAAGGAACAAGAGATAGAAAAGTCAAATATATTGTTCTCGAAACATAAAGCTTAAGAAGGTGAAATAACAGGGTTAATAATTCACTCGACTTGCGCAACACGATGAAATCAGAGGTTTGCTTAGCCGCCATGATTGACAATAACAAATGAAGAACACTTCAGCTCTGAAAGAGGATTTGGATTTTCTGGGTTATTCATAATTCCCTCCAAGGTTCGGATCTCTGTAGTAAAAAAATAAGACTAATACAGCAAAAAGGAACATATAAAAAAGTATGGATTAAATTTAAGTTTTATTTAAGTACTTAACAGGTATTCTATGTGTGAACCCTTGGCCACAAGGCCATTGTAGTGCAACGTTAATAAATAGTCACCGTTTGAATTCCAATTATCAGGGACGTCTTAAGACTTATTGAGGCCCTAGGCTCATTTGCAAAAGTAGGCCCTGGTACCTTATACGCAATTGTGGGGCCCACCTACAAGCCTTAAATGTAGACGTTACGTAGCATACCTGGTCAAATACTCGTGCAAACAATAACCCGAAACAAATTAATGTGCAATCACACAAACCGGCTTGACTGAATGGACAATAATGGCATAAGATGGTAGACCTAGGCCTATACATGGACAACGGTTATCATATATAGCTAGTTGACATATCATTGGAAATTCCCAGTGTTTCGGAGAATACGGCTGAAAATAACATTTGATAGTTGGAATTATTCGAATTATGATATTATTAAGGCTAAATCGCAAAGAGAAGAGTCCCCCATTATGGCCCTCTTAAGGCCCTTCTTAAGGCTTTGGCCAACTAGGCCCAAGCCCAGTTGTCCAATGCCTTAAGACGTACCTCCCAATAATTGCGCCTGACATTGAATCACACTCTTCTGATTTCCTTTCCAGGTCATGTGAGGATTTTGCACACCACAAAATCGCTGTGACTTCGCACCTTAATGGGTTTTACACACGCCAAACCCTCTTACGTGACTCGTCTTTGCAAGTATCAAGACTCGAACTCACTACTCTTCAGAAATAACGCCGGCAACGAATTGGCCAGCATGACGACTCACCTATCGCATGCTAATTTAGTTACATGAACAAACAACACATTTACAAACAAACTATCAGCTCTAACACTCAATCCCACTTACAAAAGTAGTGAGTATTGTTGGAATACATAAGCCAACTTGATAGATTGATCTCAGAACTGAGTAGTCAATCTATTCGTAAGTACTATCTTTTAAAATCAAAGAACCTCTTTTATAAAATCGACCCTTCATTAGCATATGTGTGCTGGGAATAAAACTTACAGGCCGATTTTTAAATGTGTGGCCCCCGAACACGAAGTTTTTGATGTTACGCTACGATTATTAGAATGTGAAGTGTTGCTTTTTGGTAATGTATTTGTATGGGCAAGTTTAGGCTGTATCAATAAAAACACCGAAAAAATTTTTCAAGTCAATTATCGTCGTAAGCATCGCATCTGAAATAATTAGTATACACGGAAAGTATCGTTATTGCACTGCATTTGGGATTTGTGTGTGATTGACACAATTTTTTCCTCCACTGTGTGTGTGTGATTCTCACCAAACTCGGTATACTTATGTAAAATTCAACGCTGATCACCAATATATATGGTGCTTTTAAAAATTCCAGTTCATTCAAAAGTTATTGCATTCAAAAATTTTCTCATTCGTTCTGGTGTCCGGATAATTTGGCTCAGCATATTCTCAAATACCTAAATCTTTTTCACCCCAGACAGTTAATAAAGTGTCCCATTTGACTCGAAATTTTACCCGGAATCTTAATCTGCTTTTCATTTCGCGAAATTTTAGGAACTTTATCTTTAATGTCTGAATACTTTCTGAATAAATAAATAAGTTCATTATAATTAACACTTTACTAGACCTTACTTAACACTTACTAGAGAATTTAGACTTTCAAATTACCTATTTCATTCTGATTCTATGCATCCATGACAATCGGATATAATGACCAATTGCAGAACAAAGTCCTTAAGTGGAATTGATGTACAAACTATCTATCACAACACTCAAAACAGCTTTCGAAATGATACATGGGATCAGTGAACAGTTGAAAGACGTTCTTTATCGAGATGTGTTTAACAACTTGACAAATTGATCCCGGAGCAGAGTGGATATCGGTAAATATTGGGAAGTGGGATTATAGATAGAAAAGAGATTTTCAACCAATCCCTCTACTCGATCCATACCTTTCTCCAATAGACATTTGCGGGCACCCAAGTATGCTATGATCGATGCTAGGAGTCAGAAGTAAATGCTTTTTCGAAATTTATGTGTGATATTTGTGGATGCAATTTCAATTTCAGAAGTTGCTTCTACAAGAAGGTGCGTTTTATTTATTTATCAAAGATGTATGAAAACCGATAAAAATGATTTCTAGCTCGTAAAGCAGTACTGTAATCGACGAACTAGGAAAAAAATATTAGAGCCAATACTTTTAAGTATTACCTTTGTCCGTTAATGAAATATATGCCTGTATAATAAAGGATTCATTCCATTACCGTCGATAAAACATCAGAACTTGATTTTGCAATAACTTTATAAGATATAAGAACTTTCAAAACCTTGATTAAAACAATTTCTTGCTTCTAAACTTATATATAGTGATTTATTTATTGTGTATCGATATGAAAATGCGATTCATTTTTTGTATTGTCGATTTGACACTAAAACAAAGCTTTTTAATGTTTATAACACAATCGTTTAATAAGTTTTAGCATCACAAGAGTTATTTTGAGAATGAACTTTGCTCAAGACACAAATATGGCAGGAAGAACAAGGAAAGATAAAATATGAAAAATGTGTTCACGTGTTCATCTGAAGAGAAATAAAAGGTTTTTTTTATAGAAATTACATAATTGTCTTAGGAAAAAGTTTAAAGCACTTCATAAGGCAAGTGTAAGTGATTATGAGGCTCTATTACTCGCAAATGCCCATAAATCTGTCAAAAATTTAAGTTCTAATATTTTTCACGAGGAATCATTAATACATCTATCAAGATATCGTTTTAACCCTTTAGTGCGAGATGAAATGAAACTTTTTTTGAGATGGGGTATTCAGAATTACGATGTAGATATTATAAATAAATAATATTCTGGTTAAAAGAAAATATTAATTAAAGGGGAGTTCGAAATCTCTCACTCTATATGCTGACAATGTTAAATTGGCTGTTTTCGATGTACCTTTTCTCAAAATCTGTTACATGTACATATTTGAAATTTTTCATACAATTAAAGTACATCTTTCTTATTATACTGAAATGAGTTTTAGCTAATTTTGAATTTTTTCATAATTTATGAAATATTTTATCAAGCATTGCGAAATATTTGACCCATTTTTCACATAAAAAATTTGTAAACAATAAATATTTGAGTTTTTTACAAAAAGCTCATTTCAGTATATATAAGTCATCATTATTAATATATCATCAAAAATTTACATACTTGTGAACAGTAGTTTCTCACAAAAGGTACATCGAACATCAGCATTTACATTTTGAGATAAATTGATTTTAATGTATACAGTGAGACTTCTAATCGGCAAGGAAATAAAAAAATAAAAGGCTCAATTTACAATAAAAGATACATGTTTTGGTTTATATCAGACGTTCAATTTTTAAGCAAAAACGAAGTACTATGTTTACATTTTTCGCCATTCAAATGGGCGGGGCCCAGTTCCAACGATTATTTAAAAATAGGTTTTAAGGGCTTATAATTACCCTAGCGGTTAATGTAAGGTATTTTTAGAAAGGTTAAAATCTATACATTTTGAAAATTAAATAAAACCCAAATTGTCAAAAAAATATATAATTTTAGCTTTCCAACACCTCTTAAGTTATTGCATATATAACCCATAATGTTGCAACGGGTCATATGGCGAGTTTTTCCTCTTAGAACTAACCTGGAGTTTCCCTTTAAGGTTTTATCAAAATTTAACCACCACCTCCACAGAGTGATATATAAAGGGGTTGTATTATGACATACAAGGCGGGAAATAGTTAGATATAGATTGCAATTATGTTGTTAGAGTGAGACAGCATTTGCAGTGTCAAACAGGTAACAAGTCTGTTTAAACTTGACTGATAGGAATTCACTTACTATTAAGGTAAATCATATACTGATATTATACGAATACGTGTTGGCTCTAGTTTGAGTGATAGTGTGTGAGAGTCATCAGTTTATTGAAAATTATTTTGAGTGGCCGATTAATAAATGTTTCATTGATTTCACATGTAAGTCATCATTTTTGTTACTTTATATCAGTAGTTCCCAAACTGTGTTCCGCGGAACCTTAGGGTTCCATGAGGCATACCCAGGGGTTCCACGAGTCACAATGAAAAACTCGAAATACAGATATATATACTTCCTGATAGATTGAGAATAGTCTATGTTTACTATCTCGAGTTCCTTGAGATAATTTCTACTCGTTAGCTAACAAAATGCATTGCAAAACTAAATAGTTTTCTAATAGAAAATTCCCCTTTTTTTGTATTTGTGGTAAAAACACCCATAATGAAGGAGGAGAAAAAACGCATCTACATATCAACAGATTCGGTGTTATAATCTAAATTTAACAAGAACAGCATCTAAATTTTAGGTTGAAAATTTATACGAAATACTAATCTTTTGAAATATATTATTTGAAGTATATGTATGGAATGGGGTTCCACGAAAACACTTTATAGTTCTAGGGGTCCCACAAAAGCACCTTCAAGTCTTAAGGGTTCCACGAAAGCACCTTCAAGTTTTAGGGGTTCCATGAGGTGAAAAAATTTATTAACCACTGCTTTATACGATGACGACAGCTTCCCCTGTACGGAATTTCGAAATTTATTAATCATATTTTTTGGGGGGGAGGGAGGGGGCGAGAGAGCACCGCAATGTTTCTTCATCTATCAGAAAAAAATACTAGTATAATAATTATCAAGATACTAAATTCTTAAAAAGAGAAAAAGTATTGTGTGTGTTGGTATAGTGTGATATAAGTGAAACTTTTATACCTTACTTGACTACATTAATTTAAGTTGACATGGTACGATTTACAGATTTTTTTTTTAATTTAATGATTTTCATAATTTTTTGGTTGCCTCCTATGTGTATGTATAATGTAAAACAGATTTTTGGCTCTAAATTTGATAAAAAGCTAACAATTTAATTTTTTAAGGAAAAAACTTAAAATTTGTGAAGTGATTTTAGAATGCTACTACTCCTACAAAAATTTACGTACACGCATTAAATTTTATTTACAAGCACGTAAAACTATATATAACAAAAGTTGGTATGGGTTTTGCGATGAAATGATTGGTATTTGTACAATACTTCTTTTTATGAAAGCGTATTGAAAATTCCTTAAAAAATGTATAAACTATTAGTGAAATTATTTTTTTAAAAAATAAGTATTTCTTTGATTCAAAAACGCATACCAACTTTTGTTACAGGTACTATTAGCAATATATAAAAAAATATTCAAAGCATTAGGCACAATAGGAGAAAAGCCTTAGCATTTTAAATGAAGACAAACTAGTTATTTTACCTTTCTGAGATAAGTACATTAAAATTTTTGATTTGCCATAGGGATGTGAATAAAAGCAAACGTAAAATCTATCATACTTCTGCGTTTTTTAGGTTTAAAGCTTTCAAATTGTGTGAGGTTTTCGAAAAGTATATGAAGAATAATTTAAGCTAAAAATATAAGATTTGATTTTTTGACCGATTTTTGTAAATTGGATCGTACTGTGTCTCCTTAATTATTAAATATTTTTTTCAAATTGAAATATTTGAATTTTTACTTTAAATAAAATAATATATTTTATTCTCCAATTAAATTATTCTCCTAATTAATTAGACATTATGTATTAAATTTAAATAGCTATGGCTTATGCAATTTTATATAATTAAAGAGAGAATATTTTGCTTAAAACTATCTCATTAATGAAATTTCTAAGGGCAAAATAGTATAAAAGCAACATATCTTTTATAAAGCATGAACATGATAAAATTTTGTTTACAAATAATTAAGGAAGTCAACACAAGAAGCTTCTGTATTTAAAAATCGTCGAATGCCTGAAATTTCTAACAGCATAACATTTTAAGTAATCATTGAAAACGTACCGTAATTAACAATTACTTGAACATTATAGATGCAAACATAAATTTTATCTAAAAAACTAAGAAAAAACTAATTAAATAAAAACTAAGAAACATGAAAAATTGCATATTTGAATGACTATATACTGATACAAAATTAGAAAAAATTTTTTTTGAACGAATAACAGAAGACAATTTAAAATTGTAAATAATTACGTAGGATGTCTCTTAGCTTAATTAATAGTTTTTATTAGTGATTTTTTTATATTACTCCATCAATACTTTGCTTCTCAGTTTAATGACTTTCCCTTGTTGTATTTCAAAAAACTAAAGCTAAAGCTATCTGTTTCGATTTCCCTCTTAGTTAATTATTTAATCTTCCCTCCCACGAAAATTGTCAACACCACCAAACTCCCACATTCCCTCTAAATATCTCTGACAATGTAAAGCTGTAGATAAAAAATCCCTCCTGAATTAGTGAACAGATAGTTTTTCTTTCACTTTATAATGCTCTAGATCTTTTCTGAAAGACCGATTCAAAATCCAGAACAAGCGCCACAACAACTCGACTCATCATTCCAACGATAATTAACTGGAGCTGGTTACGGTTACAGAGACTATCGAAATCGTTGCACAGATAATATACATGAGGTCTTGCTGCACGCAATTTGGGGATTCGCTTTGACTGCAAATTAGACGCTACAAGGCATGTACAATGTTTCGCTTTGTGGAGGGTTGGTGAAAATGTCAGATGATATTTCCGTGTTCTTTTGGCATTTTTAAAGGAATCTCATTTGATTAAACATGGGGGAAAGTTTAAAAAATCAGACAAATAGAACACGTGATTCATGGCCGTTATCAAAAAAAAAAAGTTACATGTTAATATATTGTAACTTCAGATAACATTTCATTTAGAATATAATGTTTTTAAAGAGAAAAAATTTATAATCAGTGCTATAAAAAGGTCTTAAAAAATCAGGTTTTAAAAGTACATGTTTAAGCTATTTTTTCTTCTTTTTTTACAGTAAATTATCGAAAATATCTTGTTTTATCAAAAATAAATTAATGTTGAGCTGAAAGTTTCTAATAACAATAACTTAAGTCATATTGTTTATTAATTAACAAAAGTAACAAATGTAAGTTTCAAAACTGACCGTGAAATTTATAATGATAATACAATTTAGAATATCTTATAATATTTTTTCACATATGACCAAGTATATCATTTATTGAATAAATATTTTTAAACTATACTAATAAGAGAAAGAGAGTTTGTGTGCGTGTCTGAAATGCTGTACAAAAAAAAGGATCTAATGCGACAAAAAGACACGAAAAATGTTTAGAAATGTACCCTAATTTTTAAGCACTCTATAAAAACAAGCTACTAAGTATAAATGTAAATGTAAGACATGTTTCTCTGTGTCTCTCTCCCCGACATATCAAATTTGTTCTTAGTCTGTTGCATATTTTCCGAATAAGTATACATTCCCTCAAATAAATTTGAAGCATAACTATTTCAATAATAAACAGAAGCTAATTGATTTATCCAAATAAAGCAAAAAATATCAGTTTAGTATTAAAAATGTAATAAAGTTCCATTTGAAAAATTATCTTCATGAAATTAAAAACTGAACCTTACTAAACGAGAGAAATAAATTTAAAGAGCGGACGATCAACAACCCCATTATCTTATCGTCTTTTTTAAAAAGACGAATATTTTTATGAAAAACTTTCACCCCTTTTTGTGAAACAATTATCTTTCTTTAAATAAATTTGCATTAAGTGCACATTTTCTCAGAGGCGGAATTCTTGAAAATGTTATTTGTTTTAACACTTGGGAAGTAGTGCGTGGATTATATATATATATGTAAGCATTTTTATAATCTGTTGCAAGTGTAGTGTTTCGTTCATCGATAATGCTTAGTGGGTATATAAAGTTTTGAAGTGTTAAAAGAAATGAGAGAGGGAGAGAGAGGGAGAAAGTTTTGAAATAAACTTTGAGCTCTCCCCCAGAAACATACCATATTAACACGAAGAAAGAAGTAAAAGTATTACCTGGTTTATTTTGGCTCATTTTAGAACTTAATTTTAGAATGATTAAATATTAGAGAATGGACTACTTTTCATTGAAAAAAAAATTCTTATTTAAATGTAAATTCTGTGTAAGTAAAATTATTTTTAGTAGAACATTCTGTTATAGCAAAATCATTATACCGAGTGTTTCTAAAAGAATAGCGGAGTTATAACACTTTATATAGTATTCAATACATATAACATATTAGTATGATTCATACATCTAGTGAAAGAGCAACTGAAACAGTTTTTGTTTTTTTTTGCTGGAATATGTGCGCGAAGCGTATGTTAATTTCCCCCTTTTCTTGCTGATCAACGAGCCACTAGAAAATGGCGACTAGTAAACACAAAGCGTTTTGTGTTCTCCATTTTGCAAAGACAGAATTTGCTATTACTGTGCAACGAGTGTTCCGTATTAAGTTCGGTTGTGAAACTCCAAAAGATAATAACGTTCTTAGGTAGTATCATCAGTTTGAAACAACTGGCTGTCTTTGTAAAGGGAAAAGTACGGGATGACCAAGGCTGTAACTTGTAACCAACTGTAACTGGTTCTGCCTATCTTGATGCTCTACAATTATGACTATTTCCTCGATTGGAAGATAGTGAACCAAATAACTTTATTTGGCAGCAAGATGGTGCACCGCCTTACTGGTATCTCTCAGTATGCGATTGGTTAAATATCACTGTACCCAACCAACTTATTGGCCACAAAGAGCCTCCCCATAAAGCTTGTATCGCATGGCCTCTACGTTCACCCGATCTGACGCCATGTGACTTTTATCTGTGGGGGTTCATAAAGGATTGTGTGTACGTTCCTCAGCTACCAGCTGACTTTTCAGACTTAAGACACAGGATGGTAGCAGATGTTGCAAGAATTTCCTCAGACACACTGAAAAAAGTTTGGGATGAACTCGCCTATCAACTTGATTTGTACCGTGTGACGAATGGGGATCACATTGAACATTTGTCAACTTGTAGGTAAAACTGTTTCAGTTACTATTTGATTCAATGTTTGTGGATTATACTTTTAATTTATATGTGATGAATACTATAAAGCGTTGAAACTCCGATATTCTTTTAGAAACATCCGGTATTGTTGCTCCTTTGCGCACATTTAACGAATAATAAAAGATAGGTTTAAGTTCACCATCTTTAATTTTTAGCATTATAGTCTGATTTATTTCGCCTCGAGATTATGAAATCTTTTAGAAGAGCTTGTTTCCGCTAACTTAGTCAGTGACAACGCAAGAACAGAGAGTTTTAACTTTTATTCACGTTAAAGTTTAAAAATTTTCAGGCGTAGAAGGCCTTGCAATAAACAAATAAAACTTCAAAGCTTGGTTTTTAGATCTTTATAAAGTGATAAACTAATTAACAATTTTTAACCGGTTTTTTAAGTAAATTGTGATGATAAATAGAGTATTTTCTTGAATATACTGTGACGTCTTCGATTGGGGTGAACCTCACCCATCTATTCATCTGAAGTTTTATGGCCCCAAACAGACGTTGGGTGACAAGAGCACGTGGCTATGGGGTCATTGTGTATTGTCTGGCCTCGGACAAACGCAGACATCGAGTCTGGAATTTACAATAACTAAAGAGTGCCGGTGACAATAGGTTGACGTATAGGCGAAGCCTGTATGAAAGTCGGATGCCTAGGGAATGGGGCTATAAGGCCAAGGTGGTGTGATGAATAGGAGTTTCAGAAGTTGGATGAGAATTATGGCGCCCTTAGATTCCAGACACACGAGGAATGTGTTTGTGTTTGCCGCACAAATGGGAGACGAATATGGCCCGGGGACGAGGGCAGAACTTTTTTTTTTTTTTGGCCTGCCAATGAGGAAGACGAGGGGCGTGTTGTGGACCCGCTCCTGGTGTTTAAAAGGGGTTGATTTTGAGGGGAAAGGGGACGGAGATGAAAGAAACTTGGAGAGAGCCCTGGATGGAAACAGGGAGATAGAGCCCTGGAGTGCTACAGATGGAGCCCTGGATGGAAAGAGAGACATAGAGCCCTGGATGGAGTAAACTGGAGAGGAGCCCGGAAAAGCAAGGGATTGTCGAGTGCCTTTCGGAATAAGGATTGAACCCCCGAGAAATAGACGGTCCACCCGGCTTGGCATATTTATTGGACTTTTTAGTAACATATGAAGCTATTAAATACTGTTTTAATTTTAAAATGAGGCTGTGACAAATTTTCTTGTTTGCTAACTACTGACGACGTTACAATACGGTAACATTTACTTTAAATATAGCTGAGCTATTAACCAAGAAATTTAAGTAAAAATAGGCAAAATGAAATCCAGCAATCAGTATAAGTATAAATAGCGTACTTAAACCTTATTATTTCATTATGTTAAACGAATAGAAAGGTAACAAAAAACATAACTTTTAAATTGTGTGTTTTCATTAATCAAATATTTTTAAAAAGACTTATGCGTGCAACATGACATATTTCATGGAATTATATAAGTTTATAAAGATACTAACGCCGATTGATTTAAAAAAACCTATTCGAAAGCATGCATTGAATCGATCTAAACGCATTTAGTATTTACTTAAAATTCAATTTGTAGTACATTATATATCCACGATATTTATTTTAAAACGATTTTATGTTTTCGCAGTAGTTACGACTCAAAATTTTTCTACCACGTTGTATAAATGATATGTTTAATTTTTTTAAATTTATTTTGCAGCAATCACAAATTTTCCTTAATTTACTTTAACGTTTTATTTTTATTTTTTAAAAATTGCATGTTCATTCATACAATTTTTTTTTTTACTTGAATTTAGATAAATGACTGTTAATGTATTTAATGAATAGAATTAGATAAATAAAATTATATAACACACTAATAAAAACAATATTGACTTTCAGTTCTTAAGGGTAACTAGTGATCCATTGTTGAATTTTAACAAAAAATAAGTAAATAAACAGAAAACCTAATTATCCTAGTGCTGAGAAAGAAATGGTTTTGAGGATGTCGATGTCGAAATATCCTTGAAGTTCTTAATGCAAATGGGTAGGAAGTCAAATAGTTTCTCGAGTATTATCCTATTTATATTTCAGATCTACGACTACCATCGTCATTAATAATTGAATGCATTTTTAGTGGAATTACTTCAAACGAAAGAACGAATAGAAATCTATTTAGCTATTGACAAACCACTAACTATTACACTGAAACTAACAATCGCATACAAAAACAAATCGTCACACTAAATCTCTTAACTCCGATGGTACCAGATCCAACACAAAATAGTAACTGAACATGAACTCGACATTTTCAGTAAACCGTTCTTAATCTAACCAGAAAGGCGAAGAAAATAAACAAAAAAGAGTAAATGGATGAACCATTTGAACTATTGTTGCAATTGTTGTTGCGTGTAGTGTCCAGTTCTGACAAGAGTGTCATTTTCTGAGGTAGAAAGCCGTTAAGCTTTCTTAAGTGAAGATACGTTGAGGCAGTGTCATCTCCTATTTATATATATATCCTTACTCTTTCGTCCCCGTCTCTGCCTGCTCTGATATCTTCTGTAGGGGTCAGATAAAAATTAATCAATAAGAAACTTGTTCAAACATTCCTTTTCATTAAAAATTCAGTTTGGTTAGGTTACAAAATTACGGTCTATTTCACTTTTGCTCTTATTATTGTTTTCAATGGATACAAATAATTTCTTATTTTTCCAAACTTTTCGATGAAATAACCTTATTTATATTGAAAATCAAATCTTAAATTGTATAATGACAAATGTGTTTGATTTCGCGTAATAGACTGCATAGTCACGTTTTAGCCAAGTTGTGGGGAATACTGATTAATAAACTGATTATAAAAAAACTCAAAACAAATAATCGTTTTAAATATATTTCTAGTACAGATATAGTACGAAGAGATGACCTTTGGGCTATTTACTACGATTTAAGTACTTTAGCAAAAATAGTGATAAACTGCATTATATTTAATAAGAAATTAGATAGAGATTTCCGTTGGAGTTGGAGTTCTCAAGCATTCCTAAAGGTAAGTATCTCAGCTGATAATATCTAAAAAATTTGAACGTTTAATCACTTTCAAAATGAAATTTGTAAAATTGTTATTGTACATTTTCAAAAATAATATCCTTATTTTCTTTTGTTACGATGTAGTGATGGAATCACCGACCATTCTCAAATATAATTATAAAGGTTTATTATCAGTTAGTTTATGCAGTTCATATTAGAGTAACTGATGCCAATATATTTGTGATAGGATATAGTACCAAGGATAAATACCAAAATTCACATAAGTTGAAGTAAGAAAAATATCAAATTTCAAATAGTGATACAGCACGGAATATTATATTATCATTTAATAATTAAGACAGCATACATATTTAGAAATAACCTAATATTGCCAGAAATCACTTTTCTGTGACTTCGAATTTGTTTTCATTTCTAAACCCAAACTAAACTATGTATTAAAACTAATGATTAATTGTGTTAAAAACACAGTACTCTTCTTGCAAAAAGCTAAGGTGAAGGATTTTGCTAAAAGAAAGCAAGTGATACAAGCAATTATCCAACTTTATAAGGAATTATATGACTGAAAGAAATAAAACAATTCAAACCGAATGCAGTAGAATTCAAGCTGTTCTAAGAAGGCGATTCTGAAATTCTTACAGTATTCCAGGAATAAAAATATTTTTCTCCTTAGTACAAAGAATAACTCCCTTGAGTATACTAACAAAATTTTCAAAAATAGAGCTGTAATCTATTTCACTTTCTAATAATACTCTCCTATTTCAAAATATTATCTTTCTAAGTCACAGTGGCTGTACTGATATATCTAATGCTCAAAAACTAAAGTATTTGACATTCGTACCAGGATTTAAATTAAAAAAACATGAAGTCATCATATTCTAATAAACATATTTATAAAACAGCCACAGTTGCACACGATAACTTCTTTTCAAGTCTCTCTCTCTCTCTCTCTATATATATATATACATATATATTTTTAGCCCACCCAATTCTGTCTTGCAGAAAAATAACATGTATTGATCAGATTTGCATCAAAAAGAAACCTAGAAAGTTTGTTATCACTCAAAAAACTGTTTAAACAATTTACTTTCAAAAATATTGTTATCGTTTCTTTCTCTTTCTTCTAATAAAAAAAAAACACTAACTCCCAAACTTTTTCCTTCAGACTGTAAAAATATTGTTATTTTTTCAGTTATAAAACCTAGAACAAATTCACGCACCCTTACCAAATTAATACATTCCTCCAAATTTGTTCCTACTTACTGTGGAAAACTCATCAAGTTTTTTTAGTATTAAAATAATTTAATTGTTTTTTATGAAATAATTCCATTAATTTTAATCAATGTGTGTTTACGAAAAAATTAATGGCTTTTATCTAAATTATGAGAAAATATAACATCAGAATTTGAAAAGAAAGCATCCACAATAGCAATAGTAAACTACCAAAAATAATCAATAGTGAAAAGTGTTCTCAATTGATATGACTTCGTTTTTAGAAGTTTTGATCGACTATAAATAACTTCATAAAATTGAAAATATAGAACATAACTTTAAAATCATATTCAATAATTGAAAAAAAAATTTCATTTGTAACATTGGTACATTGTTACTTAAATTATTCAAGAAAATCTTCATACGATCTAAAGAGACCCCCAATACCTTAAAATTACTCTGAACAAATACAAAATAAAAACTTTCAGAGAAATAAGTTTAATATCTAAGATATTCTTAATAATTCAGGTTAATTTGTAACATTGGTACATTGTTACATAAATTATTCAAGAAAATCTTCACATGAGTTAAAGAGACACAATACCTACAAATTACCCTAAACAAATACAAAATAAAAACTTTCAGAGAAATAAGTTTAATCTCTAAGATATTCTTAATAATTCAGAGTAATTTGTAACATTGGTACATTGTTACATAAATTATTCAAGAAAATCTTCATATGATTTAAATAGACCCCCAATACCTACAAATTACCCTAAACAAATACAAAGTAAACACTTTCAGAGAAATAATTTTAATCTCTAAGATATTCTTAATAATTCAGGGTAATTTGTAACATTGGTACATTGTTATATAAATTATCCAAGAAAATCTTCATATGATTTAAAGAGACCCAATACCTACAAATTACCCTGAACAAATACAAAGTAAAACTTTCAGAGAAATAAGTTTAATCTCTAAGACCTTCTTAATAATACAGGGTAATTTGTAACATTGTTACATAAATTATTCAAGAAAATCTTCATATGATTTAAAGAGACCCCCAATACCTACAAATTACCCGGAACAAATACAAAATAAAAACTTTCAGAGAAACAAGTTTAATCTCTAAGACATTCTTTTTGTACTTTCTATTCATCCTTGTGTCAATTAGGAATAATTTCTTGGCCTAAATGCAGACAGAGCCCCTTTCAAACTGTCTCTCAAATAGAAACATGGAAAAGTTATTTGGTGACTTTCCAAACACATTTCGAAGAAAAAGCTAAATCCAGGTTATCTGATTTCATTTTTGATTTCCAACTCTCAAATTCCTCGGATTAAGTGGACTAGTTTAGGAAGATGTAGAAAATAAAAGCTTTTTCTCAGTAAGTTCTTCTTTTCTACATCTTCTTGCCTTCTGGAGAAACAGGATGGCAACGGTTCTAATGTACTTCAGAAAGTAAAGAAACTGTAAGAACAAAATGCTTTTGTTGAAAAGGAATTTTGAATGAAAATTGTGTAAAAACAAATGCTAGAAAAACAAAGGCTGTAAAGATAAAAGAGATGCACAAAAGTTATGGGTAAATACAGCTTTTTAAAAATTTATTCTATATTGTACAAAAGAGGTAACACGATTTAAAATAGATTTTTCAATAGATTTTCCTACAAATACGAGTGCTTTAATGAGATAGTTCTAGTATTTTTAAGGATGAATTCCTGCATCTTATGAAATTTTATTTCAATATAAAGAAGTTTTTAAACCCATATTGGAAAGACATTTAAGTCTATATAGTAAAATTTATTCAATTGTTTAGTTTTAATTTCTTAATTTTAATGTATTGATTGAAAAAAAATTGCACACATACTTCAATTGCAGAGCATTCATCTTGATAAACTTTTTTTTTTAAAAAAAGCATCTATATTTATCTATCTATCATCTATATCATTACAATAATTTTACATATCACTCTAAGAAATATAATATAGATTTCTTAGAGTGATATGTAAAATTATTGTGCGACAAAATGTAGCGAAATGCATAACAAACAATGGAAGTAAAACAGATATACTGGAAGTAAAATAAAATCACCCCAGCATCTGCAAATAAACTGAGTGAACAATTTGGTTCAAAATTTAATTAAGAAAGCTTCAAAAGTCAAAGAGAAACAGAAATTTATCTTTTTGATTAGAAACAAAGTGATATCTCGATATCCAAACATTCATAAGAAAACAATTCTGTTTGAGAATGTATGGAGATTAATATAAGAGCTATAATTCTAATCCCTCTAGCTTTTATCAATATTAATTTTGAATAGAAAGTTGAACATATCTAAAGTATTATGAACTGTTTTTGAAATCAAAAACAAATATTTTCTATGGTTGAATGTGATATTTAAAAAAATGCGATGATAATCACTGAGATAGCATGCATA
>BMAV01024810.1:0-72692 GCA_019973955.1 Trichonephila inaurata madagascariensis
TAATTAATCTATTTTTTAGCTATCCAAACCTAAAGAATCTAATCAAAAGAAAGGAATTAAAAGTGTTTTTGTCTTTTGATTGAGAATAGTTGTAAAAATGCAAAAACCAATTTGGGTGGATCATAAATTATAATTTTCGTTATGGTACAAGTAACGGAAATTTTCTGCATCGATTCACTATTTTAATTATTTCAACAAACTTTTAACCAATATTGGTGAAAATATATTTGTAAAATTATTTAGATAGGATTTTAGTAAAATATACCACTTAAAGATTATTAAAAAATGAAAACAAAAGAGTGGTTTCTTTTTAGTATACCATAATTAAACGAGAACTATAGACAGCTAATAAATGCTTATTGAAGGATAAATAAATTTTGCTTTGCAGTAAATTAATGAAAAAGTTTAATTTTCAAACAAAATATTTCTCATCATTGGAAATTTGAATTAGAATGAATTATCTTTAAAAATAGCTAGCTATTTATTAGCTACCATTAATTTTGAAATTAAAAAGAGATTTTATAATTAATTAACACCAGTAAAAACATAAATTTAGTTGTAAATCAAAATAAATAAACATAACGAACTGATTACTTTCTTTTATTTTAAAAAGAACTTACAAGATTTCGAAATAATTACCTATTAGTTTCCAAAAAATCAGAAATGAAATATATACATACATGTGTTCATATATGAAAAATAAACTTGGCTAGAGAAAGTTAATATTTAATTATCAGAATAAAAATTTCTCATTATATTAATTGATGCTTAAAGCAAACACAATGTAATTTCAGAAGTAAAATTTTTATAGAAAAGGACTTAATTAAATGAGAATATAAAATTTTATAAAATGTATACATAATTCTAATTTTGAAAATTAAGAAAATTGGTAAGGAACAGCTGCTCAAATTATTTAACAATATATATAAATTTTCATATACCTTTAATCTTATTTCAACTTTTTCTAAGATCGTGTTATTTTTATCCCTAAAAGAATTTATACCGCCTTAAGTACATAGCATCTTCACGCAGGCTGGAGCATTTTATTTCTATAAAAGTAATGACACACTTACACATTTGATTAAGGTATCCGACTACGTTCGGAACCGTGATTTTGCAAAAGCGTATAAATGGATAATATGTATGATATTTAGTGTCACTTAGATTAGAAAATGTATATAAAATTGTTTTAAGAATAATATTACAATAAAAATTATTTAAGTACAATATTTTGACAAAAAATGAACATAGAATGACCCATTTTCAAAATATTCTCCTTTTGTGAAAAGTGCTTCTATTACAATAATATATTGCCTGTATATCTCAGACCTCTGTACAGAGGCTCAATTAGAACTTTTGAAATAGAAGTGGGTTTATCATGTTTTACGACAACAGGGGGGAGAAATTTTAAGAAGGAAACGCCGATAATTATTTCAACTGGTTGTAACTCTGAAAATAATTTGAATTTTTCAAAACTCATAGTTGAGCCTCTGTACAGCGGTCTGAGCTATATACAGGCAAAATATTGTTATAATAGAAGCATTTTTCACTAAAGGAGAACATTTTGAAAAAAGGTTATTCTAAGTTAATTTTTTTCCAAAATATTGTATTTAAATAATTTCTTTTGTCAAAATGTCCTTAAAACAATTTTATCCATGTGTTCTAATCTAAGTGACACTAAACATCAAGAAGATTATCCATTTATGCGCTTTTTTAAAATCACTGTTTCGAACGTAGTCGGATACCTTAAAATACGATAAATATATATATTACATTTATATTCGTATTAAATTATATATTAATTCTATGAAAAATAAAGGCTTAATTGGAATGAAAATTTAAACTACTTTTAAATGATCAAGAAGAAATATAATATCATACTTCAATAATCAAATCCTTTAATTTTGTAACCATTAAGAGAATTGTACTGAAAGCCTAAATGTCTTAAGAAAATTTGTTTACTGTATAAATTTTTAAAGTTTGATATTGGTACCCCTCCCCTTGTTTATATTTGTCTCTTCCTTTTTATTTTATGTTTTTGTCTTAAATGGGTTTTTTTTCAAGTTTGTTTTAAATGATATAATTGTATTACCTCTTACGTCTGTAAGTCTCATATTATGCATTGTGGAGCATGAGGAGTTTTGCAAATGAATTACATAAAAAAAATAATAATAATCAAACCAAATAGCAGGATTACAATTTCCTATTTTTCTAGAACAATTAATTATTGAAATTAACCCTGAAGGGGTCGCACATGGCACAGGGTCATCTGAGGCTCACAAAATCTTTAATTCTAGGAAAACTGTCTATTTGTTATCAATGACCTTGCCAGTATCCTCATATATGATAGCCTTCATGGGAACTACAATATATTTGTCACATATCTCCCTCTTTTTTTTTTGCGAATATTAAACGATTTTTTACAATCTTAAGGTACCTGAGGGGACTGAGTTCCCCACGCGACCACTTTGTATCAAAATACTTTCTATGAAATGGCTATATTTTTCTCCTGTGAACAAATTAGTGGATTTGATAGCTGTGTTGTATCACTCATTATTGTTTATAAATGTAAACAAATAGAATATTTAAAAAATAGAAATTGGCATCTGCATTTTCTATTGGATGTTGAAACTGACCAAGCAAGGAAAGAGCTTGATAAAATAATGGATGTTAATCACGATAGCGAAAGTAAATTAGAGAAAAGCGATGAGAACATGAAACGTTTAAGTTGAAGGAAAAATTTTAAAAACCTCAATCTCAAAAAATATATGAAGCCACTAGTGTACCACAAGACATAGCGCGCCCTATCAAAAGACACAAGCAATAAAATTTTAACATGCTATTTGTCGAACATAATACCACAATAACTTTAATAAAATACGACAGTTTAGCTGCAAATATCACTCCTGTAATGTTAATTAAAAGTCTTGTGATTTGTGTCCTTTATAAGTGACGCGCATTTGGAACAATTTAATTCTGTTTGATTGGATTTCTTCTCAAATTATCAAAAAAAAATTAAATTTTTAAAAGTAGTTAAGTATACTTTCTCTTCGTTAAATTATTCATGGGAATTACGATTTTTATTGTGTACAATAAAAATAATTATAAGAAAAAGGATTGGGTTGAGTTCGTCACCCCGCGCGAACACTAACTTTAGTATCGAGCGCGCACCTTTTCCCGGGTTAAGAGTATAAGGATATTTATTTCATAAATTTTCAAAACTGTATTATTTTAAAGTATACATAGCATATCTTTTCAATCTTTAATACATTTTTTTTTTATTTTTATGAAACTTAATAGCTATGCTATCTTTTCATTAATTCTATGTTTACCAATATTTAAAGGAAATATTTTCGTTGTTTTTATTGCAGATTTGCAGCTCTAAGTAATATGTATCAATTTGACCTTTAGTGTAAACAAAGCATTACAAACCAATAAGGTAACACTTGATTCATCTAAAAGAAAAGAATCTATCATATATTAAAAAATTTCAGAGTATTCCATTCATAAAATATTTTCTAAATAACAATACATTAAAAAAGCTTGAATTAAGGCATTTTCTTCCTCTGGAAACCTTTTCTGAAAATGAGAAAGAAATAAAATTGCTTCTCCCTGTCTGTTTTCAGCTATCAAAGACCACGAAAATCAATAGCCACCCACGATAGTCTCTGGGACTTCCAACTCAAATTGTGGCCAATATCTGAAAAGTACCCCGAAAATTGAAATCTGAAGAAGTTAGAAATCCCTCTGGAAGAGAGTTTTGTTGGACCCAAGAGGTTTAGTCCCTGAAACTTTATCCAAGAGTAATCACTTTCTAGAAAAAGATAGAATGCTCCCTTCTTTTTTTTTTTTTTTACCAAAGTTTAAGTTTGGACTATTTCGGTGAAGTGTTATCTTAGCCATTTCTTTATTTGAAATATAAGAACACTCACAGTAGAAACAATTTTTTTATACAGATAGAAATAGTCCTAATATCAGTATTGTATGTATGGGTACATATACTATTTTCCGTACTATACGTAAGACGTGAAAGATATAAAATATACAAACGCCGACTGGGTGGCGTAGTTGGTTTGTCGTTGGCCTTCTTCAGCTAAGGTTGCGGGTTCGATCCGGCCCAAGTCGGTGGCTTTTCATGATGTAAAAATTGAAAGCGGCCATGTCGTATGATTATGCAGCATGTAAAAATCCATTGAAGTATCCATTTGGCTTATGCGTTCTCGGCAAAATTAAATCCCTAAGTTCAATTTCGCATCGTCAGAGCTCGAGGTGCATCCCATTTTCCCAATGATTCGATTTTGAATAAGATAATCTAGATGTCATTTACAAGATTGCATATTGTACTGAGGCAACAACTGGACATCGTTTAAACCAATATAAACCGTACAATAGCTTTTACAGAAATCCTTAGTATACACCGTCAGCTTAATTTATACACTTCCAAAACTCTCCCTATACGTCATGCTGCATGCATAAGCATATCCTTCCAAATGACCCTAATCGGTTTCTTGACTGGTCTTTTAATCCCTCCTTATTCTCGTTCCTCTGATACGCCATTTTCTCAGTTTCGTTCTAAATTTCTGGTAAACCAGAGGACCCAACGGAATTTTTTTTTATAATCGTTTCAGCAAATTTACCTTAATACACAAAAATATTTTTATTTTAACTTTACTATAAATAAAGCATACTTTGTTATAAACACGTTTCTTTTGTTTTCCTCAGAAAAAAAAATTTACAATAAGTTTATTTTATGTACTTCCCAACATAATACAAGATTCGAAGAATAGAATAATTGTATTTTGTCGTAACAGTGAACTAAGAAAATTGATTAGAATTTTAATCCTTAATCAGTAGGAGTTTTCTAGTATGGAGGATATGACGTAAGAGGATATAGAAGATGAGTTTAAAGATGTATGGCACACAGAACAAAATTTGATGCGAAAAGCTGAACTAAGAAATTTTATAGTGGAAGAGTCATTTTCATAAAAATGTTAAAATGTGATATGACAAACATACGAGGTTACCAAAACCAGAACCAATCAATTTAAAAGGCAAACAATTAGGAGAATCTATAATGTACACAAACTCACAAGCTATTATCAAAACAGATTTTGGGCTCGTAAAAATTCTTCTGATATTCAGTAAACACGATAAAAATCAAAATGATATTCCCAAAACACAAATTAAATCAATAATAAATATGAATTTATATGTCAAAAATAATTTTTAGAATGTCGTAGAAAATAACCATAATTAATAACATTTTGTATTAATTGTTACATAAAAGAAAGCATTAAATAAATAACAAAAATTTCTGATTTTTCAATTCCTACTATTAGTTCGCACTGTCTATATATTTATTTATTTTAATTTTATCTTGGTGGAATTTTCAATCGTTAATAAAATACATTTTAAAGCGCTGAATTGAGCGAAATTTTATATACAGGATCATTTTTGGGTGACAATACAATAATTTAATTATAATTAATAAAAAATTGATTAAAACTAATTATTTAAAAATTACAAATACAGCCACGTTGGCGACTTGTGTAAAACTTGAAAAGGTTTTTTCTCACGTGTTAAAGCATTTAGTTGGACTGAAATTAAAAGGACAATACGATACTTTAATGATAATTAAAAAATTACCATTAATGTTGGGGATTCTGTCCTATGTATATACATATTTATAGTAATTGTAACTATTTAATAAAAAGTAGCTAAAATAAAAATTTTCGTTGTTGATCTAAGTAGGAATTGACTTAAAAACTATTTTTTTATATTACTTGTTTTAAATTTCCATTACCAGTGGAAAAAAGAAAAGTGTGATAAAAGATATGTATTCCCAATATAGTTTCTTATAACTTACATGCATCAGCTATGTAATAGTTATTTTACTACATATTATGCCCATTTCTAGTTTTCATATTACTTTTTTTTTTACACAATTTGTACTACATTAATTACAGTTTAACATACATCCCGTTAAATTAAAATAGAATATAATTAATAACATAGAAACAGTATCATAGAAATTATGTGATATATATGTAGTATTATAAACAATAAATATATTATAACATATGATAAAGAAAGTGTTTTTGGTATTGCGCATTTCAAAAATGTCATTTTTATTAGGTTTGTTTTTGCTTATTATTGATCGTGTACTAAAGCTCAAACAAATTTTTAATTTAGAATATAATCTGTTACAAAAAAATTACGGAAAATACTAAAAAATAAATAAATAAACAAAAAAAAACATAGCACTTTAATTTTTTGTAAGCCATGACATGAGAAAAACAAAAAAACTGTACTCAGTGTAGCAAAGTTTTAAATTAATAATTTACAAAATAACTCAGCTAAATTAAATATTTGACATACGACACAAGAAAACAAATCAAACTATAAACAAAATCTCGAATGGCGCGTCCACTAATTACATACATTTTTTATCCAATGACTAGTATTTATTTTATTTGTCTCGTATATTTCAAGAAGATTATTAATAATTATACGAGCAGCACTTTGACACCCCCCAAGTTTTTTCTTTTCAGATCTTTTCTCATTGGGGGAATTTTCCCCTCTTTTTTATCTGTTTTTTTCTTGTTTATTTGGGTCAAACAAAATATTTCCCCAAAAAAAAAGAAAAAAATTTTGAAAATTTTAACCCCTTCCAAAATTTTGAATTCATTAATATAAATCCGGAGAAATTTGTTGTTTACAATTATTTAGCAAACAAAAGCATTTTATCGGTACTACATTTAAAAATTATGTAAATTAGATATCGGCAAAGATAGAAATTATTATCAGGACATAAAGTTGTACGATAAAGTTTATAGCGATTAAAAGAATATATAATCTAAAGATACCAAGCGAAATATTCTTCGAAAATCAAATTTTTTCAGCGTTGTAACAAACAAAAATCTTTTTTACATCCAATTAATGGGCCATCGGAAGAATTATTCGTGTCTAAGTTTATTTATTTCTGGGTTTTTTTTCCCACCCTTTTTTCATTTTAACACATAATACGTCTCTAAGGGGAAAAACGTTAAGAACTTTTACGGTTTATTCAAAAAAAAAAACCCTTTAAGCGATTCAGTCAGCAACATAATCCGATTTCTTTATCGCTTAAAGCTTATGGATCAAAAGGAAAATAAGAATAAAAAAAATTTCTGTGCGTTTTCATCGTTCAAAAGTATTTAATCCTTGCATATGCATTTTATGGTAGTTACTTCCAAACTTTGCAAAACTGAACTAGGAGGAATACCCATTCTTTTCATACAGGTGAAATAAAAAAAAAAATATTTCAGATAGAAGGGAAAAAAGCAATGTTAATGGGAGTCAAGATTAAATTAATATTTTGGAACAATTTTAAGTAAATTCTTCAAATTAAATTTTATAGAAAAAAGCGATTTACCAAATAAGATTCCGGGGTAAAATAAATAAAAAGAAGCCAAATAAACCTAGTATTTTCCAGGTTCATCTGTTAGTAACTAAAAGTTTTTTCTTTATCATGATACGCGAAGACTACCATGAGATTCATCAGCGAAAAAAGATAATAAATAACAAATGTTTATGTTTTATAGTAAATTCGTTACGATCATTCTGGCTATACAGGGTGTTACGAATTCGATCGACAAATTCAGATGGGTGATAATAAGCAGAATGGGGACGACAAATCACCATAGAAAATGGGGTTGCAAACCACTTTTAGTCAGAGTAATTCTCAAAAACAGTTATGAGTAACATGATGTCGAGTGGAACGAAAAGGGGCAATAAAAGATAATAAATACAAGAAATACATTTATTAGACGTAAAGCATGTTTGCAATACGAACATTGCATCAAAGCTTGACGTCAGAAATACAACGCCAGGAGATTGTCACAGGAATTGTTCGAAGTTGCGGCAGCGTAGGTGATGCCGGGCCAAATGAGGATGGATAGTCCGGGCAAGGTTTAAAAAATCCGGTGTGCTGGCGATGCCACCTGAAGCAACAATGTCCATGGTGAGGTTTTCTTCTTTGGCCCCAAACATCCCATACAAACGTTTTTAAAGGGGGCCCCAAAGAAGAAAACCCCAAAGGGGGAAAGGCACAACAAAAGTTTGGCCAAATCCACATTCAAATATATGTAGCAAGAGGTGATTTCACACCGAATTCGAAAAATGTGCTGGAGCACCAACATGCATGAACCACACATTCTGAGAGGGGTGGCCAGTACTCTCTGCAGCAACTCTGGGAAAAGTGCAAAGGGGCCCCGTGCATATTTCTTCAAACCCCACCCTAAACCAAAAACCTCTGAAATCCCTTTTCCCTCTCTTCGTCTGGTTTATCATTTTTTTCGATAGGGCTACTATTAGCCCAATTTTTCCCTAAAATTGGTTTTAAATTTTATCTTCTATGGTGATTTGTTTCCCCCCATACCCCTATCACCCATCCCGAATTTTTTTGGTCAAATTTGGTTAGAACTGTAAGTGATGACTCTTTCTAGTTAATTTTATTTAAAAGATGTCACAGGGGTAGAGCAGCTGCTGCAGGGCTGGGGTTTGGTTGAAATGAAAATCTCTCCCCCGTTCCCGGTTTGGGGGGTTGTTGGATCCGTTTAAAAAATTTTTTTATAAATATGGGTGTAGCAAAAAAATTGTGGAAATTTTTTTCTTTGGGTTAATAAAGTTTTTTTTTTTTATTTTCCCGTTAAAAGGCAGAAAATTTTTGGAAATTTTTTTAAATTAATCTAATTTTTTTTTTATGGGCCCCAATCCCAAAATTTTACTTTGCCTTATTTTTTTAAAATAAATTTAAAAAAATTAAAAGGGGTTTTTTGAAGCAATAAAAAATAATATTTTTCTTTTTTATCCTTTTTAAAAGGAAAACTATAAAAAAAAACCCAAAAAAAATTTTGTTTTTTATTGAAAAAATTTAAAAAAATTTTTTATTTTTTAAAGAGATTTTTGAAAGATTGCCAAAATTCACACACCTTAATCATAGGACTAAAAAACGTTAATTCTTTTTTTTTTAAAGGATACTTTGAAAATCATCTTCTATACATCCTTTAAAAAAAGGAAATTTTAAATAAAAAATTTAAAAACATACCCAAAATAAAACCTACCGAATATAGTTTATGCAATGTTGTTTGCTGTTGTTGTTGTAAGTGTACAAATTTTGGAATCCACAAATCAAGCTTTCGCCCTTTTGTAATATTACCTCATAACAATTATACTTAACACATTTTATTTACTTTTTCAAATAGTTTCTATATATCTTGCAATTATTGTGTACTTTTTATGGAATTGTGTAATTATAATTATTCCATATGAAATTAATACAATATAAATAAGTGTAGCCGAAGGATAGCTAAACATCTCAAAATATGTTACGTGACGTATCGGAATTAAAATATTATTATTCATGAGTTTGTTTTCTAATGATATATTTCAAAACAAAATATTTTTATCCTTATTTTTCATTAAAAAAAAAACCGTATTTTTTTTTGTTTCGACGGTGCAAGCGATAAAGTCAAACAAAAATGATACAGCCGACGCCAAACGGAATATTCCTGGTAATCTTTTCCGGCAGCTCTCCGAAGTAAAACAATTTTTAACATTATTTTATGTGTGATTGTCTATTGTCGACAATAAAGTCTGTTTAGTGAGATTTCCGCCGGCGAAACGGAAAACTGCCAAACAAAACTTATTCCATATTATAAAATAATACGAATGAATTTGTCAGTAAATGTACGTAATAATTCAGGAAAATTTAATATTTTCTTTAAAAAAAATGTGCCATGCGCTTCTATATGAAGTCATATATAAGGTATTACCCAAAAAATGCAATAAAATATTTATCTAATCAGGAATCAGTGGATGTTTAAAAAGACATTATTGTTTCAAATGTATGTGCGTTACACTTTTTGCATCTTACGTATTAAAAATGCATTTTGGAATACAATAAAACTTTAGACGGAATATTTTTCTTTAAAAAAGATATTTTTTCAAATACGTCGAATGGGACCTAATTTTGGTGTCAAATAACTCAACACAACTCTACTTTCCATTGAATATCTCTCTAGAATATAAACTATTCCTTCGAAGAAATGGCTCTAAAATTCCGAAATCCGAAACGACAAATTTTCTTCATCCTCCTTCAATTCAAAACTACAATATGGCGATAAGATTTCTATTATAAATATTCAATTGGAATGATAGAATTTTATCAAGAATTCTATAACTGCTTTCAAAATAATATTCCATGCGAGAGGGAAAGTCATAAATTTCACCATATATAGGAGTTAGAAATCAAATATTTGGAAGTTCGAATATGATTAAATTAGACTTTTCAAACATGCGGGTAAAGGATAGATGGAAAACTAGGATTTTCTAAGCCTAAAGATAGCAGAATGATTTAATTCTTCCTTCGAAACGAACAGATTGAAAATAAAATATTGGTTATTTATCACTGTAAACAGAAATAGTATTCATTCGATTGGAAATTCAATTTAAATAGCCATGATAACGATTGAGATCTCTGGAAATATCAAATATAAAACGTTACAAATAAAATGTTTAGTTTCAACTTTAAAACGTTGTTTAGCTTTAATAAATTTCGTGATATGGTAAGAGAAATTAAGAAATAGTTTATAGTAAGTAAATTACATTTTTTAGTTCAATTATTTTAAATTTATAAAATAGCTTATTAGAATTTTTATGACGCAATACACATGATATGTTGCAAACACGTCATGCTTCTTGGGTAATTGAGTATTTATCATCGTCACACTGTAAAGCATGGATGAGCATTAAGTCGATCGCGATTGACTGGTGGATCGCCAAAACATTTTGGGGTGACCGCCTTTGCTAAGACCTAATACGCGCACACTAAAAGAAACATGTTTATGGTACACCAACATCAGCTAGAATAGAGATTTGGCTTTTCACAGTCTATGAGCGTTTACTTAACCCGCGATCAATCGCGCGGGGTGTTCTGTACACCCCAGCAACAAGAAAATCCTCACAGGATTCTAAAAAGAATGTGAAGAACCAAAAATTTTTTCTGAATGCACTTTTTTAGGTCTTGAACCTTCAGGCCTGATGCAACCCCTCTTTTCTGAACGATGGAATGTAATGACCTTAAAAGGTTTATCTGGGGCTGAAACTCCCGGAAGTTGACATTTGATACAGTCTGCTCGGTTTGAAAATGATTAAAATATTTTTTTTTCTATACTTTCTCTATCATTATCTCTTAATTAAAAAGTATATTTATTACTGGTATATTTTTTTACTGGTTTATGAAAAAATTAAATTTTGTTTTTTAAAATGAAAATTTTGTATTTTTTATTTTAAATTAATGTTAGTCTCTTTGTTCAATAAATTTAAAAATTTTTTTGTATAATACAAAAACATCTTGTACTTTATAAATATGATCTGGACTTGATTTTTTTTTCATAATTTAAAAACACGTGAAAAGTTTGGGGTGTTCTCACCCCGAGTAAAGTGCAAAAAAAGGCCGATGACCCGGGTTAAGCAAGTGATTTGTTAAATTTGACATTCGCGTACATCATTGGGGAAACTGTTCGACATTCGTGTTAAACGTCTTTTGGGGGGAAAAGGGAAAATGAGATTCCAGCCGTATAAATGAATTTTTTCCCCACACGCCAACTGAAAGGGAGTATCAGCTCTTCCCGCGATACCGGATTCGTTGAGTATCCTACATCCCCGATACCTGGTTGGGTTTTCGTGTTGATGTTATTCCCCGAGATGGCGTGAGACTTGGCAGTGAACAAATGTAAGTGCATACGTCGTTTTCAGATTTCGGTTTACGTATGTTCTCTGCTCGCTGCATTGATAACGTTCGTTCTCCACGGCCTACCAGTCTCTCATATTTGTTTAAGCATTAACTTGGAAATTTTGGACTTGTGTTTCTTTAGCAAAAGTAGCAATTTGTGCTATTTTTTCAACGGTTTTCCAAGGAATGTATCTACCGTATAAAAAAGGTAATATAATACCAAAAAAATTAAAATAATTCCTACCGGGTTTTCGCAAAAAAATTTTTTATTTTGGTTATTTTTATTGAAAATTACAATTAATATAAATATGCATAAAATATGACAAATCACAATTTTAAAGGAACAAAACCCCTTTTTAAATTAACTTTAAAAAATGTTTTTAACCGCTTTAAAATTTTAAAAATTTAACACTTTTTAATAAAATTTGAAAATAATAGGTAAGAATTTATCGTAAAAATGGTGTAAAAGGAATACTGATGTCTAACTAGCATATGATTATTCAGGTTAAATTAAATCTTCATCACAAATTTAACAAAAGCAATTTTATCCAACGGGCTTTCCCTCTAGAGGAATAATACGACTGAAATATATTTCTTAAAAAGTTTTAAATTTAAATTTAAATTTTATTAATGGCTTAATGTTTGAGAGAACTGTATTAACAGTAACTGTCTTTTACACAAGTTTAAAAAAAATTATTTGAACTTGAGTGGATGAATAGAAAGTATTTTATTAACGATTGAAAATTTGTGTGTGAACAAGATATATAAATATATATAGGGAGAGTATAAACTAATAGTAGGAATTGAAAAAAGAGTTGAGTGTATTTCTAAAAAAGTTTTAGTGCGCATATGACAAAAACATTTAGTAAGAACTTCCCAAACTAAATGATATTTATTCAAAATTCCTTCTATTTCAACGGTGACAGCCCGTATAATTTTATCGTTACATTTTACTAAATAATCGTTTATGATAACTAGTTAAATGAATCATTCTAATTTATAATTTCATTCTCTTTGAACGGGGATGGAAAATGATACCGCTTTGTTTCCGAAAAACGAATAGTAAAATTTTACTTGTGTGAGTCTTTTCTTTGAGCCTTTGTTTTTTACGATTGTAAGCTGAAAATAACAAACCATTTTATTTTTCCCCGGGGTTTTTTTTTCTTTTCAAGAAAATGAACAAGAAAAGGGCGGAAAAAAATTCAACTTTTTTTTGAATTCAGTTCTCGAATTTTTCCTTAAAGCTGGGTTGGGTACAATGGGACAAATAATTCACTGTTTTGTGATTACTATGATTGTTTTTTTTTTCCGAAGCCGTTTTATTCACCTCGACAAATAGCCATTTCTATGCTTTTGAAGGTTTGGCGATTCCATTTTCGTAAAGACAATTCAAGGAAAGTTTTTAACCCTTTTTTTTATCTCTTTTATTAACAATTAAATGAGTTACATGATTTATAAGTTGTGACAAACAAGAAGCTTTATGGATTCTGCACAAACAAACAAAACAGTTTTTATCAAAAAATTCATTAACAATTTTTTTTTCAAAAAAAAAGGAAAAAAGTTAAAAAAAAAATTTTTTCTTACTTTTAAATTTTTTCCTCCATGCCTTTTAAAATTTTATCTTTCCTTTTTTTAAAATTTAATTTTTATTAAAAAATCCCCAAAATATTAATTTATGCCCCCTTTTATACGTATATTTTTAAATTTATTAAAATTAAATTAATTAAAAAAATTAAAAATATTTAAATAATATATAAAAAAATTTTTTTTAATAATAATTTTAAAAATAAAATTTTTAAAAAATATATACAAATTTGGTAAGATTTTTTGTTCAACTTTTTTGTGTCGTAAAAAAAAAACCAAATTTTTCCCCCCAAACCCGTGGAAAAATTTTTTAAAAAATTTTTTTTAAATTTTATAAAACAAAAAAATTTTATTTTATTAAAAAAAAAAATTTAAAAGGGAGTGTAATAAAATTCATTATAATACAAAAAAATTTTATAAAAAATTTTAAAAATTTTAAAATTTAAAAAAAATATGCTATACTATTTTTGTTAAAAAATAAAAAGGTTGAAAAATAAAAAAATCCAATTGTTAAAGGAAAGGGGAAAAAGGGAAGATTTTTTAATATTTTAATTTTGAAATTTAATTTTTTTTATTTTTAATTCAATTGAAAATTCTTAAAAAATTTTTTAAAATTTTAAATTTACCTTTTTAATTTTCATTTTTTTTTCTTTTTCCTAATTCCCTAATAAAAATTTTATTTTTTTATGGGAATTAAATTCAAATTAAAAATAAAAAACAATTCCCACTAAATTAAATTTTTTTTTAAAATTTTGTGTGGGGGGACACCATGTTAATATAGTTTTTTCAAAAATTTTAATTCATTAATTTAATTTAATTATCTAAAATAAAAATTTTCTTCCTTGACCTAAGTAGGAATTGACTTTAAAAAAATTCTTTTTATATTACTTGTTAAGCTAGTATTTATCACCTAATATATCGCCACCCTAAACTAGTATTTTCATGCCCATTATGAGTTGTTATTCGAAATTCTATACTATTCATTTTTAAAAAAATTTTTTGTTTTAAAAAAAAATTTTAGATATTGTAAATTTTGAAATTAAACCCAAGCAAAAAGTGTTTTACTTTTTTTTCTTTTTAAAATTTTTTTTAAAGCATTAAATTTTGTTTAATTCAAGAGATGCTCAAAATTTCCATTTGATGTTTTTTTCAAAATCAATTTTACTAATATATATAAAATGTTTCAAAATAATAATGATATTTTTGAGAAAATTTTAAACATGGCATAAATAGGCATTATTTACAATCCCATTACTGAAGTACTGTTAAATTATTTTTAGGAAAATGTAAAAAAAAAACTCCTCTTACAATATGTACATTTTTACAGTACCATAAGCCGAGAAAATAATTTTATGGAAACACCACATAACATTTCCCGAGTTTCTCAGCTAATACCTTAACACTTTTTTGTACCATTAGAGATAATGGGGATCCTGATTTTTACCTTCCGTTATTTCTCGTTCAAAACTTCTTGACTACTTTTGTTAAGAAATCATATGTTTGGGACATCTTATAATTCACATAAATAATATTCTCATGTTTCATATTATTAACGGCGGGATGTTAAAATCGTGAGAATAGACTTTATATTTTTGTTGCTCAAAATTATATTTATTTTCTCGTTTGATATAAGCGCTTTTCTATTAACTGTAACTGCTTTCCTATTCATATTTACCTACATGAAATTCTAAATGTATAACATTTCCTCCGAACTAAACAAGTTTTTCGGAACGTCCTATTCACCGTACATTTCTTTAACATTTAAACTTTGATTTTAGTAATTTCTTTCAAGAAAGATCTAAAAAACAAAATATACTAGTCACTTTTCATTCCTGCATCCATATTTAATATAAATTTTAACTTCATTGTTTCGAATTTTATGAAAATTATTCATCGCGTTGTTTTGTCACAGTTACTATGTAGACAATTGAATTTTAATTTAAATGAAAAAAAAACTTTGATTATTTATTTCAAGAAAATTTGTTTTTGTTAAACTATTCAAGATGTGAAATAAAAAAAAATTCGGAATAGAATCCAATGCATAAAATTAAATGGAAAATGCTAAGAATAGAAACTTCCAGTTAAATAGTGAGGAATACATGTAATTTTATTTAAGTTTTTAATATTTATAATCAGTTTTTTTTCTATAAAATGTTTATCTTATATTTAAAGGATATAAAATTTCAAAAAAGGTTAAAAATATTTATTAGCTTGCCAATTATTAGTAAATGATTGTTTTCTTAAAAAATTTTTAGCATGTTTTTGATTAATGTAAACACCAATTTTGCTCTGAAAGAAGTGAAAAGAAATGTATTTGTATAATCATATTCCACAAATGAATCCTGATCGTGTATTTTAAAACACAAATTACAATCTTTGTACGTACTAAAATTATTTATTACAGACCAAAAAATTGATTTCTCAAAAAAACCCGGAAAAACACCCTTTATTAACTAACAATTCCATGCATATATATATATAATGCATTAAAAATGTATTCTTAGGCTTTTTTCCCAAAATTCTTATCAAAATTTAATTTTATTAAAAATCGTTTAAGTTTTTTTATTTTCTGCTCTTGATATATCAAGCATGGATTGAAGACAATTCCATTTTTTAAAAAGCAATAAAACAAATTACTGATTCTAATATTTGTTCGGAAATATTAAATTTAAATTATATGCTAATTTAAAATATTAGTTGATCGTTTAAAAATGCGTTAACGTTAATGACTTCCCGATAATTTTATGAATTTAGGAAATTGCATTTTATGAGAAAACATAAAATCGGAGAAGAGAACTTTATGAAGTCGACATCAATTTGATTAAATAGTTCGAAAAGTCAGACAAACTTGAGGAACTAAATTGTTCAACAACTTTGTGAATTACTTTGGAACTTTAATTTAAAATTCTTTTACGAAATTAATTTATTGAACAGCAGTAGCAGAAAAGAAAAAGAATCAAAGTTAATACGATTTATTTGTTCATTTATTTTCTTAATTGATTCTTCTCGGGGGGGGGGGGGGGTTAAATTTTTGTTCGTTGCATAAAATACAATAAAACTGATTATGATTCATTTTTTAGTTTTTTAACTTCATAAAAAAAGATTGGCAAAAACAAAACTTTAAATTAAAAATTCGAAAATAATATGTCAATTATTGAAGAAATTAAAAAACCAAATAAAAAAAAATAAAAGACTATCCATTATTCAAAACTCGAAAAAAATTTTAAAAAACCTTGTTTTTTTATAAAAATATTTATATAAGTAACATATAATAAATTTTTACTTAATAATATCATAACATAAAGAAATTTGTAACATTTTCAAAAATTTACAATTCATTTACAATATCATATTAGTTCAAAAATATGTACTAATTTTTTTTTTTATTGGGGATCCATTTTTGTTCAGAACCGTGATTTTCCCAAAAAAAGCACAAAAGGATAATTTTCATGATATTTAGTGTCCCAAAAATTAGAATACATGTATAAAATTGTTTTTAAAAACTTTTTTACAAAAAAAATTTAAATACTTTTTTTGGCAAAAATTAACTTTAAAAATTTAAATTTTTTTTCAAAAATTTCCCCTTTTGGGGAAAAAAAATTTTTTTTTATTTTTTTAATTTTCCTGTAATTTCCAAAACCCTGAAAAAAATCAAAAAGAATTTTTTGAAAATTCCGGGAAATTTTAAAATTTCGGGCCCCCAAATTTTTAAATAATTTATTTTTTCCCTTTAAAAATTTCCCTCGGGTTTCGGAAAAAACCCTAAAAAACCCCCCCAAGCTTTAATTTTGGTTTTTGGGTTAAACCTCGACAATTTTTAAGTTTATATGTTAAAAATGCAAAATAAAAAAAAGCAAAATTTTTCAAAAAAAGTTTTTTGAAAAGGATCCTTCCCCCGTTCCCTTTTTTAAAAAACCAAATAATTTTTTATTGAAACTTTATTTTAAAAAACAATTTTTATTTTTAATTTTCAAATTTGGGGAATTTTATCAAAATTAACCATTTTAAAGCCCCTTTTAAAATAATTTTCCGAAATTTTGGGCCGGGTTGAAAACTTTAAAAGTTTTAAAAATTTTTAAAAAAATTAAAAAAAAAATTCCAAAATTTTGGAAAAATAAACCTTAGAAAAAACCTTTTTAAAAAATTTTTTCCTTTTAGAAAAATTTTTTTAAAAAATAATAAAAGCCTTTATAAGTTCAAATCTTAAAAAAAGGGTCAAATATTTTAAAAAATTAATTATTTTTTTAAAATTTCAAATTTTAAAAAAATTTTAGGCGTTTTTTTTAAATTTTTTCGGTTTTTAAAAAAGGGGAAACCCATTTTTAATTAAAATTTAAAAAACATTTGTTAATTTAAAAGTTTGAATTATATTGAAAATAAAATAAAGAAGCAATTAAAAAGGAGTTTTTGAAAATGGTCCCCTTTGTTATTTTTTCAAAAATTTTGCTTTTAAATTTTTTTTTAAAAATTTTTAAAAAATTTTTAAAATTTTCCCTTTTTAATAAATATATAAAAATTTTAAAAAATTTTAAGGGTTTTTGGAGACAATTAAAACTTTTTATTTTCTTTTGCTTTTTTTTGGAAAAAATTTTATAAAAATTTAATTTTTAAAGGAAACCAAAAAAAACCCTTTTAAAAAAAAATTTTTTTTCTTTTAATTTGGTAAAAAAATTTAAATTAAATTTTCTTTTTATTTCAAAAATTTCCAACCCCCAAAATTTTTAATTAAAGAATTTTTATTTTTTAAAAAAATAAAAACATTTTCTAATTAAAATTATTTTTAAGGGGAAAAAAGAAAATTAAACCTTAATTAGGACTATTTTTTAAATTAAAAAGTTGTTTTTAAATTTTTTTTTTGGTTTTAAAAAAATTTTTTTTTTGAAAAAATTTTAATTTAAAAAAATTTTAAGGATTTTGGGACCAAATTTTCTTTAAAAATTTTTTTCTTTCCTTGTTTTTGTTATTATGGAACAATCCTTTTGTTTTTTTAAGCATTTTTTTCCTTTTTTGCCAAAAAATTCCAAATTTTTAAAAAAGGTGTTGGGATAAAAAACTTTTCAAAAACCCCTTTTCGTAAAAAAATGTTCCTTTTTCTGCATTTTTTTATTTGTTAAATTAAAGTTCTGGGGTTTAAACCCCCCTTTCTTTTATCCTAAAATTAAGCCAAAAGATTTTGGGGCCATTAGTTTTAAAAATTTTTAATTTTTTGTGTTCCCCCTTAGCGGGGGTCCCCAAAAATTTTTGGTTTTCAACCCGAAAATTTAAAAATATTAAATTGTCAGGGTTTTTGGGAAAAGGTTTTTAATCCTTGAATTTTTTGTTCAAAAGAGGCTTTTTGTTTTAAAAAATACAAGGAAGAAACTTTAACCTTTTTCATGCAAATTTTAATTTTAAATTTTAAAACAAAAAATTTGTCCCAAAATTTGGGGAAAGTTTTATTTGTTGGGGGCTTTTTCAATAAATTTTAATTTTATGGGGTTTTTTTTAAAAAATCAAATTTTTTCTAAAAACAAAAAAAGGGAAATTTTTAATTTTTTTGGTTTTTTAAAATGTTTTAAAAAATTTTTTAAAAACGAAACCCAAAAATTAAATGGGAAAAAAAAAAAAACGTTAAAAAATTTCTTTTAAAAAATTTAAAATTAAAAATTTAAAAAAAATTTTTAAAAAAAAAAATACATGTGGTGGTGGGGGATCTTGGGAAACCGGGAACAACCTCCGTACTGCGGGATCATCTTAGTATAGAGTTAAGTTTCCGGTTTCGGGAACCCCGTCCCCGGTTCTAACCCTTTATTGGTGACCCTGGCTAAATTTCGAAAACAAAGAAAAACCTCGGAGAAGCCGGGTCCCTCTATCCACCACAAGAACAAAATTTAAAACACCCGCAGCACAGCAAAGCCGTCCCCTATAACACAAACTCAAAAACCTTTTTAAAACCCAAAAAGAAACCCAAAACTCCGCCGTCAAAACAAATGGGGCAACAACAACCCCAACCCCGCCCTAACAACGGTATCGTTCGTTCCCCGACTCACTGGCAGGGGAGTGTGTGGTGGTGGTATCTATATAAGCCAATATCAACCTCCGTAATACGGCGATCATCTTAGTATAGTGGTTAAGTTACTCGGTTTATGGATCCGAATGTACCAGGTTCTAACCTTCATACAAATTTATTATATTTTTCTTTTACGATGTATTAGCTGATGTTTTGTTTTATGTATTATGAAAAATATATATGTGTGTGTGTGCGTTAAAAAATTAAAAAATACTTCTTGATATTCATATATTTAAATTTTGTTATTTGTACTTTTAAGCTAGTTTGGAAAGCATAATATTTTAGTCTTTGATAAATTATATATGTGTGATTTTTTTTCTAAACATTTATTTAAAAAATATTCAGATATTTTCCGTGATATGTTTACGGTTCTACATGTTTCATAAACTATGTTATTTTTGAGAGTTTCTTATTTTTTTTTTTTTTATCATATATTTCAAACCACGCATTTAACGAAGTCCTGTCAAAAATTCTTTTCTAAGCCTAACAAAGCTAAACTAAGCCTGACTAAAACTTTAAATAACCTCCCTGTTCGCTACAAAATTCTTGGGCTGGAACAGATTTGCGAAGCAAATTCTGACATCCTATTTTTCACTGTCTACATCTGAACGTTAAATTGTCGAAGAGATAAAGAACGCCTTTTCACTGTTGTACTTTAAACTCGGAAATACTGTGCGACAGTCAAGCAAACGGAAATTTCGAATAAAAGGTATTTTATTTTAGACCATTTTTATCACAAACCAGTTTTTATTTTTCCCGAAAAGATATATTCAAATGATATGAAAATATTCACTAACATTGGGCATTTGATTTATTCGTGTATTAAATTTTCACAAAAATCGAGCAATATGAAATTAGAATTTATTTAGCTGAATTATGAATACTTAATATTTGATTGACTTCATAAGACAAAAAATGTACAGGGTGATTATAATTTAAGTCCCACTTTCAAAAGGCTGTAAAAAAGAACCACTGCTCAGAATGATTTCAAAATTGAACTGGATGCGCATGAAAAAGCGGGAAACGATATGGGATGGAATAAGAAAAATCTATTGGAGTTTTAAGTATTGCCTTTCATGTGTGGTTCTCGGCCTAAGAATAATTAAAAACCAATTTTCCCCATCCAGTACTGTTTGACATTTGCCGTGGTGGATGGGCCTATCATAAACAGTGCAACAACTGCTGAATGACTTGGAAGTCATTTTTTCCATCAAAAAACCTATACAATCATACATATTGAACAGTTAAGATAGAATAATGTGCAATTCATGCCCAAACCGTCGTAATTCAATTCAAAATGCTACTTGAAGTCGAATCCATTTTCGTTATGCTACTTACAGCGCTATCTATTGGTACACTCTTTTTTTCTTATGGCATACAGTTTCTTCTCTTTTCAACTATATTCAGTTCAAATTTGAAATCATTCTCAGCAGTTGTTCTTTTTTCACAGCATTTTGAAAGTGGAACTTTAAATATGATCACCCTGTATTTCTTTCAACTGAAATACATTTAATTAGAAAATGAGAGATTGCGTGTGTAACAATGTTTGTGAACATATTTTGCTTAGGATGAATTTTAGATTAAATAAACTATCAATCAATATTTGGTTATTTGAAAACCGTATCTTTCCGTAAATAAACCGAGAGTTTTCGGAACTGTTTTTAAAGTAAAGCAAGGATAGGCTTATATTATAAACGGATTCCTTAATCTGAGAAAAATCGTGAATTAAGGGAGGGGGGCATTAACATTTTCAGGTACCCGTGCGCAAGCAATTTTAACTCTTAACTTTTTGAATATTTTGAATTTAACTTTATTCTACTGTATGTCGTTCGCATTTTATGGAAACTATTTTGTAATTCATTATCTCGTTTGCATTTTGAGACAAAACTTTGGCAACTTCAGAATAATTGTCTGCTAAAGTTTTCTTTTGATTCGAATGTAAAATAAAAGATTTATTTTAAAAATGGCTTCTAAAAATGTTATATGGCTCGTTACGCAATTACGCTTTCCAATGAGAAATATTCGTATCAACAACTTAAAAAATAGTTTAGAAATCTTGGGTATTGCATTTCAATCAAAGGTATGTATAATGTATTAAATTTGAAAGGGAAAAAAACGTCTAGCACAAAGTAAAAATGAAAACATGACCACGAAACTTCCTCTTAAGACTGTTCAAACGCAGGCAACTATCAAGAAAGAATCAGAAACATGTTAAAAAGTGTCTCAATTGATGAAATGTGTGTAAAATCACCCTACGTGTTTGCAATGGACTTTTGTGCCTTCGCTTTATTAAAACGAACCTTAGGAAAATGGCACCCAAGAACACTAATTGGACTCTGGAAAACGGTTCAAAAAATATGGAATAAAATTTGCATGACAGTACAAAAAAAGTTTACTTTCTTGAAAATTTCGAAGTAGAGCTGTTGTTAAGAATCAAATCTTTAAGATAGAAGCAAATTTCCATAAAAAAATATGGTATTTATTGTTAAAAATTAATTATCAAAATTATTTCCATAAAGGGTGAACTACCTTCTGTAAAAGGGAAACAAAGGTCATACAAATCCTTCAAAGTTAAGGTCAGAATCTGTGTTAAAATAGTTCTCAAAATTTATATTCACTCATTATGTCTTGATGTATACGTTCATAATGCTGCGAGATTTTCCTGCAGGGCAGATAATAATAGAAATATAATTTTAAATTCAGACTTTACAGACTTCTTGAAGAAAAATCTGCGAAATTTTCACTAGGGTTTCAATTTCCCTTCTCATGTTCGAATTTAAATCATTAGAAAAGAAGAAGAAAGCAACTCATGAAAGCATTTACAGTCTAATGTGGATAAATCAGCTATGTATTGCTAGATATATTTTCATGATAAATAATTAACTAACTCTTAAGATCAGAAAAATTTAGAATCTTGATCTTCAACAAAATTACTAGTCTCAGCCAGTTGAGGCGACTGGAAGGAGAGTATAACCCTGTTGAGATCTAATCAACGATCAGCGAGGTTTGACTAACTAGAAAATTCTAACATATCCGAGAATATCACCAAAGCATTAACCCCTTAAGTGCCACCGGCGTATATATACGTTTTACTCAGCCAGTGCTGTAGGTGCCCCGGATATAATATATACAGTAAGACCCCGCTTAGCGTGGGGTATACGTTCCATCAAAGTAGAGCGTAATATGAAACAGCGTTAAACGAGGTTATCATCATGTGAATAATGGGGGTTGAGGGGGAAGATATAGATTGGAAAAATTGGTCGAATTATTTTGCCATTAAATTTATTAGTGGTACTTGCATACTAATAAAACAAAAATATCTACTTACAAATATAGAAACAGAATAAACGACTATATATATATGTATAATTCTTTGATGTCAGTATGTGTACATTTCAGATCATTCAGTCTCTTCTGGCATTTCCAATTTTTCTGTCTTTTTATCAAGAAGGTAGATTGACTAAAGGCATGTTTGCGTTCGTCGTCAATCCATATAGAATGTCTATTATCCATTTCCTTATATTGTAATATTATTTCTAGGACGGAGTATTCTAGTTGCAGAGCATTTGTAGTTGCAAAAAATGCCAGAGCAACATTTTTTCTTTATTCTTAGAATAGTTCTTATTGTTGAGTTTGCCAAATTTTGCCTTTTCAATGTAGAGATTAACGCTCCCCAGTATCTAAACTTCTAATCACTTGCATTTTGGTTTCTAGTGAAATGCTTTTTTCTTGTAGCTTTTATTTTCGTGGTTTTACTATCACCCATGATAAAAAGTAAAAAATACTAATATTTGTCACTATAGAAATCGTTGTATTATCTAAATTTATATACCTAATAACGTCAATAAATAATTTTGTAACGATAAAGGTACGTTTGTATAACACCACAGGAAAGATGAAACTCAGAATGACGCTTTAGGATATCGGGAAGCCTAACGTAGCGTGCAATTTCAGGGAATCAATTAAAAAAAAGAGCGTGAAACCGAAACAGCGTTAAGCGGAGTCTTACTGTATACGTCTTTTGGAAGTATAAACTTGTCTTTGATTTGCTATCAGTAAAAATTATTCTGAAGGCTTTGCAATGCAATAAAATGGCCTTGACAGTATTTGCAAATGACTTACTTTTTTAAGAGAAGGATTTTCTAATTTTTTGCCTTTCTCCCCCCCAATACACCGTACACGCGCAACTATGTGAAAATCGGTGGTACTTGGGAGCAATTCGCAAAACTTTTAATAGGCATTTGAAGGGTTAAGTGTGAAAGAAAAATTATATTGTCCTTCAAGAAAAAAAAATTTTATATTGGAAATATATTAAAAATTAATATTCAAAAAGATTTTCTAAAATCTACCTATAGCAGCAGTTTAGAGAGCAGTGGTGTAAGCGGAGCATAGCCTAGCCAATTCAGTTGTTATAAAGAAAATCAAAGTTTCGAAGGAGAAAATCTTTTGAGAGAATCTTAAGTTCAGTGAGTGAGAGAAAGCAATTTGATTGGATGTTACTAATTTCAAAATTAAATTATTGCGGTTATCCCTCTATCTTGACAAATTGGGCAATCTGTATTTCTCAGACTAAACTAACACATATAATACATAGTACCTTAATATCAACGATTGAAGATCTGCGAGTATTACAAATTCCGCAAAAAATAGAATATTGGCGATTTTTATACCTATTACCTTTAAAAATACAGTAGAACGGCGTTTCTTTGAACGTCAATTATCCAGAGTTTCAAATATCCAAAAACCAGTTATTTTATCAACTTTTGTCAATTTAGAGGCAGAAAGAACTACAATGACTGACCACAGGGGATGAGATTACCGACTTTATTGTCCAATCGATCCCAAATTTCAAAAGAGATACGATTAAGATATAGAAATCTGGATGGCAATCGATACAGCAGAAGACTGGGTGTTGGATTTCAAATGCTAAATGATGACGGTGACTTCCGTGCAAGCGAATCCGACCCTGTCGACGATATGAAACGGATGAAGACGGGGCAACAATAACAATAGAAAGGGGCAGGGTCCATCAAATGCTGGCGCGTTTTCTGCGTTAGAACAACTATAGATACTGAGCAACAATCGATTTTCGTATACTCAACTACTGCTGCTCAAGAGAATCAAAGACCTTGCACCGAAAAACGTAGATTAATACAATGAATTTTGCAACGTAAAAATAAGTAGAACTGTTTTCCACAATAAATATAAATTTGAGATATTTTGCACCTATTTTGTTTTTTCTTCAAGCACGTTTCCCGCATGTAATGATTTTCAATATTCGCATAATGTCCCGTTTCATGTACTACATAGATCGCATTCGGTGTTCGGTTATCCGAACGGTGTCTGATCCCAATAGATTCGGATAAACGACGCTTTACTGTATACAATTCCTTAGAAAATAGTGATGAATGTAATTTTTTCATAAGGGCTTTATAGAGGTTGCTTATGATCACACATCAATATGAACCATATTTTCTCCTTTATTCCCATTTTTTTAATGTTAAGTGTAAAAGATTTATCTCGACCTTAGAAAGCCAGTGTATATATTTTGTATAGAGAAATATTAAACAGGAAGAGTCGTGAGAAGGTGGATATTTACAGACATGTGGAATCGGTAAAAATTTAAATCTGGTGCAAATTTTTAAAATGTTCTTCTTTGTGTCTCTGTGCACATATAATGAATAATAATTTTTTTAATAAAAATATTTCTAAAACTTGAAATACTTATTTGCAAAATCGAATCTTACATTAAAGATGTTGTAGAGCAGGGGTGGGCAGACTTTTACATGGCACGGTCTACTTTTAATTTTTTCAAAGTGTTGCGATCCATCTAGTGACGTAGGTATGATGAGCAAAAAACTCAATGGCCCATATTATAACAATAACAAATACAGAATATCTGTACTTACCTACATAACTGCAGTAGAAAAACTTATTACTTTAAAACTACGTTTGAAGTAAAACTCAAAATAAAAACATAATAGTTATACCCATAAATTTAATAAAATCAACTGATGCATTTTCAAACAATTCATAATACATCAGAAAATAAATCATTTTCACTTAAAATTAGTTTTCGTAGCTATAGTCTCAGTAAGCTTTGTTCTTCGCAATATCACCCAATCTTGAATACCTCGATATATAATTACTAATTGCTAATCTTGCACTGGATTCTAAGTGGTCGTCTGTGAAACAGGAATGATTTGTTTTCTTAATTATATTCGTTCAAAATGTAAATTCTCAGATAGGTAGAGCGAAAGAATGATGTTAAGTAAATTGCAGCTTTTTTGAAATTGTAATATTTTACTTTGTCTATTAGATTCCAAAAGTTATTCTTTACAAATTATTCCTTTTGAAGGAGAAAAAAAGCTTCATTTTCCTCGAGTGGTAGAGAGAACATGTTACATATTTTTAGTTATATTTTTCACATCAACATTGCCAAAGGGGGTAACCTATGAATGCAACTTTTGATTCTAGTCTAGTATATTCTTGAAAACGTCTCTCAAATTTGGGTTGAAGTTTTATTCACGGGTGTTTCCATTATTTTGATAACCACCAGTGTTTCTTTAAGTATTCCTGTTTAACGTTTCATGTGAAGACGGTCACCCCAAAAGTCTTGGTGGTCCACCGGTCGATCGCGATCGACTTAATGCCCACCCCGGTTGTAGAATCTAATTGGTTGTTGCTCCTTGAAAGATTGAATCACACAAGAATCAAATGCTGAAATTCTATCAACATGAATTGTGAATTGTAAATAATCTTATGTGATTTTATTTCAAAAAAATATAAATTTATGTTATAATTTGTTTTGTTGCTGATTAACAAGAGGCGAAACAAAACTAATAGAGAAAGGAAATGAAAATAAAATAAGAGCTTAAATGATTTATATGTTTTTTTAAATTATACAATTTAACTACAAGATATATAAAAAATAATTCAATATTTTCTCCATCGATTATTTCTTTAATCATCAATCAACAGAAATATAACAAAAAGCTCGCAGTAAATAAACACATTTACAAATCTCTCATCAAAAAAATAAATCTTTCCAACAGGAAACTGTCAGGCCAAAATAATCGAATAGGGAAATAGGCGTATCGTTACAACAGACAGTTATTTTTGTTTCATAATTACCTTCATGCCCCCTGCGTTCAGCAGGCGTCAACTTAGTTCTCAAATGCAAATTTATGATCGATGCTTTTGCTGCATTACCTGAAACAATGAATCAGTGCCAGCAGTTTGCACTAAAAAGCACTGGGAATAGATATGCATAATTAGCATGCATGGGAGTATTATGCTAATTCTAGAGTTAGATATTTGTTGTTCCAATGATTTGTTCTTGTAATGGAGTTACAATGAGCGAATTTAGAAAGCATTTTTGATTAGTTGGGTGTGACTGGTGTTTATTTTCTTACTTCGAACGGAAGCAAAGCAAAAAAAGTGAGCAAGCCAACTCCAAGTTTTGTAAATTGAAAGGAATTTGAGTTTAATTAAATTCCAATATGCAACTAATAATAACTTATGAAGGAACTCTTTTTTTAAAAAAAATATTATTTTCTTACCTACCTATATTTTATCTTAAACTTTTAACCAATAGTACAATACAGTAGAGCAGTGTTTCTGAAACTGTGGGGCGTGCCCCCTAGGGGGCATGATAACCCTACAAGAGGGGTGCGAGTATATCGAAAAGTCGAAAACAAAAAATTATTTTTAAAAAAAAATATTAATTTATTGAAAGGAAGCAAAACAAAATACATTCTGACATAATAAAAAATAAAATACGAGGGTGGTCTGAGAAATTTCCGACCTAACAAAGATACCAGACATTTTTTCTGATTTTTTTATTTTATTTTTTTTTCCAAGATAGTCTCCTTGTAACTCTACACACTTCTTCCAGCGATGCTCCCATCTCTCTAACCCGTCCAAATAGTACTTGACGTTTTTCTCTGCAAAATAATTGTTCATGAATGTGATTGCCTCTTTATTTGACGAAATTCTGTGTTCTCCGAGTGCAATTTTTAAATGAGGGAACAAAAAGAAGTCGCTTGGGGCTAGATCTGGTGAGTAAGGTGGAAGGTCAAGCAGTTCAAACCGTAATTCGTGGATTTTTGCCATGGCAACCGCTGAGGTGAGAGACGGGCGTTGTCTTGGTGAAACAGGATTTTCTTTTTCTGCAAATGTGGCTGTTTTTTCGCAAGTCCTGCCTTCAGCGGGAAAATACAGTATGCCTGCAAGGGTTTTTCCCTTTTTTTCAAGATAATCGTTAAAATAACTCTATGATACCCCAAAAAATAGTCGCCATCATTTTCCCCACCAAAAAAACGTTTTGTTTTTTTGGGCCCTTTCCCCCTTTTCAGTCCCCTGTTTAAACGTATTTTTGTTTGGGGCGTTTTGGTGTACCCTAGTTTCATCTACAGTAATTAATCGGCCCCCTGGATTTATTTTGCCTGACGTCCCAAAAAGAGCGTTAAAACGTTCATTTAAACACGTTTTGGTCTAACGTGAGCAAACGCGGTACCCAACGCGGGAAGCTTTCTCACCCTAAATGTTGTTTTAAATTTGGGAAAAACCCGTTTTTTTTGACATTTTCATGATCTCTCTATCTCTCTCACTTTAATTCGGTCGTCTCCCAATTTAGTAAATTTTTTAAAGCGTTTTCGTCGGTAGTTGTGCGTATTTGGACGTCCTGAGCGTTATGTCTCCCAAGCTTTTAGGTCACGTTTAAATTCAGCTGCCTAAAATTTCACTGTGGTAAATGATGGCAAGTCCCCATACCGAATCCAACTAAATTTTGATTTTCATAGGCTTTTGCCGAAAAATAAATTTTAATAAAACTCGATACTCGATTTTGTCCATTTTCACAAAAACACTCACATCAACTCACTCAAACGACTATTACATAACAACTGCGCGTCCAAAATGGCTGAAACTTCGGTGAATAACGAAATTCACTAGTTTTTATTGACAGGTGCTGTCATCTTCACGTTGAGGTCGGAAACTTTTCAGACCATTCTCGTACATATTTAAACTGATATAATACACTTATAAATGTATTAGTACTGCACAATGTGTTTCATATTTAATTTAACAGTACTAAGCTAAGAACAAATAGCCTGTCATAAAATTATATACAAAATTAAAAAAAAGTCAATAATTTGTAATAATTTAAAGTCGTATTGCAGCTTTAAGTCAAAGGGATTTTTAGAAATTTAAACATTTTTGTATGGAGGGTATATTGTATTCAATATTTGCAATCCAATATTAAATCATAACTTTCATTACCCACCCCCTTCCTTTGAATAACAATGTATTGAATTCAATAATATTATAATTTGACGCTAAATCTACAACTCTACTGTAATTCATTAAGTGCCAACAGCGCTCATCCAAAGCGTTAATTGACTCGGACGTATACATATGTTGTATACCATGTATATTGAAATTGTAAAATAATTATTTAAATATTGAGGAGTTAGAAACAACTATTAAATGCTTTTCCCTTACTACATTTTCCAAAAACATTTTAAAAAATAATATAGTATTTAACAACAATTTAAAATGAAAAATTTTTCCCATTACTTTGCTCGGTTTATTTTTCTTTTTTAAATTTCTAGATATTGTATTACAAAACGTCCCTTTTTTTTAAATAAATTTTAAACCTATTCCCCCCAAACTATAAAAAGAAGAGAAAAAATTTCTTTTAAAATTACTTCAGTTTATTTGAGTTTTATAAAATTTTTTGACAAAAATTTTTTAACTGTAAATGTAAGTTAAATTGATTTGAATAATAATGAAGTCAGTTTAATGCGTTTTCGTTATTTGAAGCAGAAATTTAAAAAATACAGACTAATCATTTTAAAAGCAGATAGTTAAATATCTTAGTTTCTAATAGAAGTTGGGAAAATAAACTGGGAAAAGTGTGCGATGAAAACGACTTTAAATTTTTTCATGTCTGCAATTTTTCGAAAAAATTAAGATTCGTTATTTCTTTTTGGAAAAATCTTGGCTCATTCCCAAAAAATATTTAAAATTTTAACAAATATAAGATAAAAAATAAGTTCAAAAATAAAAAAATTTCAAAAAATAGAGAGGTTTTTGAAATTTAAATTTTAAAAAAATATCTTTTAAAAGGGACTTTTAACGATTATAACAATAATATAAGCAGTAGACTTAAAAGAATAGCAAATTAATTACTTTAAAAGAACGTGACGTAACGATCGTTAAGTGTATTATAATTATTTGGTACACATTATCTATAAATACAATAAGAAATCAAAGCATTCGAGTTCATAAATAAAAATTTAATTACAATTCTACTTAACACAAATAAAAATATTATAGAGTTGAAAATGTAAAAAATAGAATAATTTTAATGATGAAACAAGTCAGAATTATACATGTATAAGTCATTTTAATTAAAACTATATTTCGCTGAAAAAAATTTTAACAAAAAAATTCTTTTCCCTTTGGGTTTAAAGGGGTAAAAAATTTTTAAATGTGGGAAAAATTTACAACCTCCCTTATATCAACAAGTCAATTTTTTTTTTGCACATTTTTTTTTTTAAGTAAATTTAAATAACGTGCTATTAGTCCAAAAAAGAGCAAAAAATTTTTGGTTTATTAAAAAATAAATAGTTTTTTAAAAAAATTTCTCTAATTTTTACTTTTCCCTGAAAAATGTCATTCAAAAGATAACCCATTTGGTTTTCCAAAATGGTTCAACACTTGCTACTTCTCTATCGAAAACAATTATTCCATTATTTTAATTCATTAATGAAATAATTGATTTCCATGAGCCCACTAAAATATGCAGTATCACTTAATCAGTGATATATGAAATGTTTTTAAATTATTTTCAGGAAATGGATAAATAAATCAGTTCTCTCAAGCTTTACAATCAGTAATTCAAAATTTTTAAAGAGTGCACAAAATACATTCTCTGCAGGTCCCTGGTCTGTTCGTCTTCGGGGTCACAGTAGGAGACTGTAACAAATCGTTTTAATTAACAACCGAACCAATAGATGGAGCTGCCATCTGTACTGATTTGTACTAACATCCATACTGATAAAAACAGTTAGTACTGTGACGTCTCTCGCGTCCTTCTGCTAACATAACTCCTATGTTCTTTGACGGCCACGATTAATGGCAAAACCTTTTCCAGCAATACCAAGAAGATAAACGAATATAATATGTAAATGAGATATACTTTAAAAGGATAAAGCTTTTGATGATAAGGGGCGGCAGGATTTTGGGAATGGCTTAGTGTGGAATCTTTCAGATCAAGGTTATCACAATCTTATAGCTTTGGAAAATAGTTTCATTATAAAGTTGGAAACCTCATATTCAGTACATTATAGATATCACTCAATCACTGGAAGGAAGGAGATCTTAAAAGGTAATATTTTGGTACGGAAGTTAGATGAATCTGTTTATTTATTATATTACAGATAAATGTTCTAGTTGCGTGATCTGACTTGAATACAAAAGGTTTAATTGGGTGTTAACTCTCACTTTAAATAAAGTTGTCAATTAGAATTAAGTAATATAGTTCGCTGCTTGGCAAAAGTTGTATTAGAACCAATATGTCTCATCATTTTGATAATCCCACACCTCTAGCTTACACGCGGATCCGGAACGACATAGTCATCACAGGATGGCTATGTCGCAATGTACTTGAACGTGTATAATTCTGGGTTGGGTATGATGCAGGTGGGAAGTAACATACTACCTGGAAATGTGTATTTTTCAGGGTCCGAAGGGAATTTGTGCAGGTTTATCAGAAACAATAAGTGCATACAGTTGAAATCCGTAATCTGTCTCGTAGTAGCTACTTAAAAAGTCATCTCAGGGGAAGGGCTCAAGATTGGTACTCGATATTTGGATCGGTGTTGGTGCAAAAATGCAGCCACGGATTTCGCGCAGCTCAAAGTTTGAATGGCGAAAAGCTTTTCCCGCGATCAAAAAACTACAAAGCTTCGCAATTTTACGCGTCCCAGCGGGGAAGAAATCAAGGAACCTACGTTTCGCTTACCAGGCCAATTAAAATCGAAAGAAGTTTAAGGTGGAATGTCCCAAGCAGGGGATTGGTGGATCATATTTTAGTTCGACTCGAACCACAAATCAGAATTATGTGGAAGTGCGCAATCCACAAAACACGGTACAACTTTTGAGTACTGGCTAAATTCGAAGAGATATTCCTTAAATTAAAAAAGGGTTCTAGAATGATAATATATAGAAAGACGAGGTCAAAATGCGCATAGGATGCCTAATTTTGATGCTAATGGTAGAAACTGGAGGAATTCTGAGGAGAGTGGGACGTAGACCAAATAACCTGCGTGAAATGATTTTTACGAGAATAGCCGTCAAAGTAATACTAGAGGGTTCGAGAAGAATAGATTTCAAAAATAGGGATCAGAGATTCAACTTAACAGGGTTACTCATTTCGAAATGAGCGAAGAATATTAATTTTAATAGAGGGACCGTAGAAATAGAGGTTCGGTAGAAATTTCAGTCGAGGCGATAGGATACAAAGGGACGATTAAATGCAAGTTAAAGATCAACCTCAAAAATATCGACAAGAGAAACAATTAAGCTTTCTCCGATAATAGTATAACACCAATAGAACTTCCTCACGTTCCTATTTTATTAAATAACACATTTTTGAAGCGCTTATGGGACACTAGAGCAGATAAATCATTATATCGGAAGAAACATATGAAAATATTTTTTTTTATAAGCAAATTAAAAATCGCGAGCCCAGGTAATAACAGCACAGGGTGCAGAAATATAAAAGCTTTATAGAGTAGTAGGGTACTGAATATTCGCATCCAGACAATTCGAAAAGAAATTAGTCATTCGTATTGCTGACAGATTTAGAATACCCATGTATTCTAGGTATGAATTTTATAAATGGAGTCAAGGATCGTATTAGATTTTGATCAAAAATCGTTCGAAAATTCAAAATTCGCTGGTTGAAGATAATAAAATAGATAAAAGGGAATTTATGTTAATGGAGTCCCAAAATGGGGCAAATATGGTAGTAATGTTTTACCGAAAAGCATGTGAAAAGTATGAGTGGAGATAAAATTAATTGTGCCATAATCACAGTTTAGTACTTTACTTCGCGGGAACAATTAATAACAGAACAGAAAATGACCCAGAATTAGGTCATATCTATAGATATTTACAGAGAAAACCCGGAAGATAACTCGGTTAATACAACGATATGTGAAATTGGTCCCACGATTTCCGTTTAATTGAAGGATTGTTATTTTATGCCGAAACGCAACGTCATTGAAGTGAAATGCGTGTATACGATTTTAAAATCTTTAGGAATGAAATAATGAGAGAATTTCATGACAAAGCCAATTGCTGGGGCACTTGGAGCGTTTAAAACGTATCCTTAAAATTCAGGACGTTTGTTATTTCCCGTACGCGAAAAATTCATTTGGTCAATATGTCTCTACATGCCATATGTGCCAAGTTAATAACTAAAAACGCGTTTACCAGCTGGTCGATTTAATCCAATTATATCCGAATTATCGAATGAGATAGTGACGTTAGATTTGTTAGGCCCGGCTCCTATATCGAGAATAAGACATGGCATATATTTTTATTGTAACCGATCATTTCAACAAATGGGCTGAAATTATACCTCTTAAAAGGCCTCATCTCGTATAATAGCGGACATTTTTTATAACTTTTACGTTGTGGGAGCTCCAATAAAATTAATAAAGTGATAATGGTCCCCAATTTATATCGAAATTTTGAGCACTTAAGTGAAAGGTAGAGGCATAAGGCATGTGAAGACTGTTGCATATGACCACAAACAAATCGGACTGAAAGAGTTAATCGAGATATAGTGCAAATGATTGCAAATTATGTTAATGATCAACACGATACTTTGGGATAATTCTTACGTGAGTTTGCTTACGCTATTCGTACGGCGGTGAATGAAACAACAGGGAGAAAATCACCTGCTGAATTATTTTGGGTCGAAAATTGATTACACCATTTTTAAAAACTAGTTATGATCTCGGAAAGTTTCAAAATTCAAAATTCAAAATATCGAAAAAAAGCTTTTAGGAAGCTAGACTAAGTACGAAAAATTAAACAGGAAGGTGGGAAAAGATATTATAATAGACGTAGAAAAGACATAAAAATAAAAAGGTAAATGATTGGGTCTTATTAGAAACACACCCTGTAAAAGTTCTGCAGCCAACAAAGTATGTGCTAAATTTAAACAAAAATTTGAAGGACCTTATAGAGTATTAGAAGTTGAAATTACAATAATATTGTAATATGGAAATCCAGGAAAAGATTAACGGTTAACGTAGATCAAATAAGAATATATCGTCATAGGAAATGTGACGAGGTCAATTAGGAACAGGTATCCCAAATAGTATATAAGATCAAGTCAGGAAACTCATTACTTCGGAAAAGTACATCAAGGATTAAATGAATTTTAATATGGGAAAGAAAAAATCAGCAGTGAAAACGTAAAGTTAGAGGCAAAAGTTGGTTGCCAATCAAATCAATATATAAAATACAGAGAGAGGACCATAAACGCAAATCACTGGTCAGATCGCTTCCTGGATTCATTTGGGAGTGAAAGTAAAAGCAAAAGGACAAAGGTATAATAGGGGTATTAAAGATCAGGAGTATCAGGGGCAAGTGGACCTAAAAGTGGCAGAGAAAGGGACACAATAATATAAAGAACTTTTTGTCGGTACTATTTCTAAAAGTAGAAAGAAAGAAGAACAGAGAATCAACTGAAGTTCCAGATGAAACCAAGTATAATCTGGGGCCACGCCGGAGAACGAACTAGAATACCGACCAGCCAAAGGAAACAACAGGAAATCGAAAGGGACGACAAAGGGATTACAAGGCTACAACAAGCAAAACAAAATTCCAGTGCAACCGAGGAAAAGAAAAGTAGAGTAGCACCTGTCGTTGGGCGTAATGGTGGGAGAACACATATAAAAATCAGGTTGTATTGTTTCATTTTTATGATCTTCAACAAGTGGTCGGAAGAATTATTGCAAGAAAAGTCTCGGGCGGTGCTTAAAGTTATAAACCGGCAAAGTCAAAACACTACAATGAGTGTTTATTTATTTTGGAACTTTGACTTGTTAAAAATTTTTTCTGGAGAAAACATTTGTAATTGCACATTTGTTTGCTTCGATGTATGACTTCGTGAGATGCGAAAATTCCTTTGGTTATTTGTTATAATAGTTTATTGAAAAATGTTTTGGCAATTGTATAATATGTGTATATATATATATGTTGTTGTATTGTTACGTATTATAGAGGCATCTGGTTCAGGGAAACGCGGCGTAGTCAGGGCACTAACAATAACAATAACGGCTGCCGCAGCTCATTGGGAGTTTTTGGAACCAGATGTGGGGATGGAGATGAAAATTTATTGTGATATACAAATAATATATAATGAATAAAATTGTAGAGGTAATTGATATTATGTAAACATAAATTGGAAACGGCTCCAGAAAGTTTTCATTTCAGGAGACAGGCCTGAAAATTATCATAATAACTTCAACAAAGAAATGGAGCGGAAAATCCCAGCTCCGCAGGCAGTGATGATAAAGATGCAAAGTTTGGGTCTGCGCACCCAAGAAAATTTTTAGAAAATTTAAGTGTATAGTTATTTTAAGTGATTGTATGTTAAAAGTGAGTGGGCATGAATTAAACAGTAGTGTATTAATGTTGGCCTAGTTATTGGAGTAAATTATTGTCACGAGTTTAAATTTAAATTGAATATTAAATTTTAATTCTAAGATGAGTAATGAAAATTAAAGTCAAGATAAATATTGGAAATTATAAAAAGTTAAAATGAGGATTTAAGATTAAAATTTAAAATAAAACTCAGAAAGCGAAAAATTCAGGAAATAGAGATTTAGACACGTAATTTATTAAGGGCATTAGAGAACCCTTAAGTAATCACGTTTTTTCTTCTTGGAGGGTTGTGACGTCTCGCGTCCTTCTGCTTTAACATAACTCTATATTCTTTGACGGCCACGATTAATGGCAAAACCTTTCCAACCCAATACCAGAAGATAAACGGAATATAATATGTAAATGAGATATACTTCAAAAGGATACGAAGCTTTTGATGATAAGGGCGGCAAGTTTAGAGATAGCTTAGTGTGGAATCTTTCAGATCAAGAGTTATCTGTCTTATAGCTTTGGAAAATAGAAGTTCATTATAAAGAAGTTGGAAACCTCGCATATTCAATTACATTATAGATATCACTCAATCACTGAAGGAAGGAGATCTGCAAAAGGTAATATTTTGGTATATAGGAAGTTGGTGGTTCTGTTTATTTATTATAATTAAGATAAATGTTCTAGTTGCGTGATCTGACTTGTATACAAGGTTTAGTGGGTGGTGCTCTCACTTTTAAAACTCTAAGAGTTGTCAATTAGAATTAAGTAATATAAGTTATTCTTAATACAAAAGTTGTATTAAGAACCAGATATACTCATCATTTGATAATCCACACACCTCTAGCTTACGCGGATCGAACGACATAGTCATCACAGGATGGCTATGTCGCAGTCTCGATCTGAATCCTTGGACAGTAATGACAAGCAGGATTCTCAACTTCAAGTTTTCCGCTAACTTCAGATGCCTCTGAAGCAGCTCTCCTGGACACGCCTCCTTGCCACATCTTCCCAACCAATCACGAGAGCCACAATCATAAAAGCCCATCAACATCAGACCACAATCAAATCTTCAGATATGGGGTGGAGAAAAGCTTCGCATTCCACTTCCCAGTGATTTTCAGCGCCGTTCTAGTCTTTGGACTCAATAAATTGCGGTGGTATCTTCATAAGCCAGTAACAGCCTCCAGACATGGGGGATCACTTTTGTCTACTGGTTATGTTACGCGGCTACGGACCCTAGAGTCGCGGTTTCTGTCCTCAGATAATTACCTCCAATTTAATGACCTTGGCTGAATTAAGAAAAACACAACCTTCGTGCAGCTGTCGTGGCGCCATCTACCCACAACAACAGCAATAAAAGTCGTCAGACCCACTTGACGCAACGACCAAAGTTGTCAGACTCACTTGATTCAGCAACCAAAGTCGTCGGACTCACATGATGCAACACCACCATTTAACAGAAACAAATCACATGTTACACTTGCTCACCAAAACCGTTCAAATATCCACCGATTCACTGATGGGAGAGTACTGTAGAGGTATCTTTTCAAAAGCCAGTTACAACCTCCGGACATGGGTGATCACTTTAGTCTAGTGGTTATGTTACACGGCTACGGCTCCAGCGTCGCGTGTTCTGACCTCGGATAATCACCTCCAAAAGATTAAAACACTGAAAATTTTCTGTACTTTCCTGGCCACAGACGTGTAATATTTAACCTATATTGCTTCCGTCTAACCTTTCTATTTTTATATATGTTGTAACTTATTGTAAATACACAATGTTTAACACTAATAAACCCTTATTATTACTACCTTACCGATTCCTTGCATTCATACAATATCACTGTTTTATGCATTATTGAAAATTCAAACTTGCAATGAAATATTAACAATATTTGAAATGACTTTGAATATTTCAATGAATTATTCAAGGTCATTAATCTTCATACACACAATGAAAACTTTCAATTTCATTACTTGTTACTTTTATAACTTTCATTACTTTCGTTACAAGTTGTTTGCTATCATTTTTATTTTTATCGCAACAAGACACATTCATACTTTTAATTAAAATTTCCTATCACACACACAAAAAAGGAGAATACAATTGTAATCATTATTTTAAAGACCGTATGCTTATTTTCAGGACGATAGTGTTATTACAAAACCTATTTATAATGTAGCCTTTTTCGATTTCCTGTAAAAATTGAAATAAATTCAAAGGTAAAACAGAAAAAAAGATAAGCGAATTAATTAGATTTGTTGAAATAAAACGTCTTCACTTATTTTTGCCTTCACGCAAATCAATATCATTTTTATTTGTTTTTTCAGTTAAATATTGCTAAGGAAGATGGAGAAAAAATAAGACGTAAAAGATGGGTGGAGGCGAAGAAAAAAAAATTGTTAAAAATAAAAGATTGAATGAATTGTTTTAAAAAAAAATTACGAATTTTGAGTAATGTGTGCTTAATTTCATCTTAAAGTAATGTAAGTAATTTAAATATGCATGTTTAATAAGTTAATATTGCTTTTTTTTGCAATTGTTTATTCTTAAAAACTGTAAAATTTGAAAGTAACACCGTCCCTTATATTATAATGGCTTTTTAATGAGATCTTGGCGAAATATTGGAGATTCATTCGAGTTGGCAACATTTTTGGCAACTTAGCAACCACAAGGAGGCTTGTGACGGGCTCATCGCGTTTTCTACTAAAATCTCCTCTTAGGTTCTTTGGGGCCGAAAAAGACAAATTCTTTCCAACCAAATCCAGAAGCGAAGCGTGAATATACAAATTAGAAATCTTTTAAATAGCAGAAGTTTAACGTAAAAGTAGGACCTATTGGGAAGTGATTATGCTTGTCTGAGTTTAAGCGCGTGAACTGAAGGAAGAGCAGAAAGTCGTAATTGAGTGTGAAGCTCTCCGTGACAGAGCGATCAAGTCAAGGTGGATACTATTCCAAACGAGATAAACAAAAGATATTTAGGATCCGAGAGGATTCCGGTTAAACAAGAGATTAAGGTAGGATAATTCTATTATCTATTAGAACTGTGTATAAGTTGAGATTAGGAATAGGAGGGAATATAGTGATTAAAAGTCGCTTTATTTGGTACGCGTACTACTCTCAGATCACTAAGTTATAATATAAATATTATCATTGTTAGTGTTTAAGTTAAAATCTTAATAAAAACATTTTAAGGTCATGACAATTCCTGGTTCTTCATTCAATCTCACACCTCGATCACGAAGTTAACTTAGGAATGAGGTATCACCCACGGGGAATACTTCACAGGCTTCTCAAAAGTTTTATAGAAGTCTATGATTTCATGACGTATGATGTAAGTGGATTGTTTGAGAAAGCAGTGGAAGGTAGCCGCAGAGACCATAAATAGGTCTTTTCCTGAAACTTAGTTCTACTACAGCTGTTACAGTGTACACTCCGATATGTGTGCCTACGAACAAGTGGTTGCATGCGGATAGTATTTATGGTTACGAGCCTGTATTTTTAGACACTGTTAATTGTATCTGAGTGCTGTAGAAGGTGTGAGAACCTTTTGAAACTTTTTTACAAGTTTTACTGCTATTTATCCTATATTTTAAGGTCTGTTTTCTTTAAAAAATTTCATCACTTTTCAAAAACTGTTCTGTTGTTTTGAACTGACTAGGCATAAAATCGACAAACCTCGATCTAATACTAAAATATAATATGTTTTATGAGTTTTGTAAAATTTTAAGCATAAGTTGACTTTTAAGAAAACTTTTCTCACAACTGTTATTCCTGTTGCGCCGAATCTCTGATGTCATTTTACTTCAACCCTAAAAGTCTTTTTAGATAATTTTGCATACACACAAGGTTTGACATAAAAACACGAGACTGGTCAAAGAAATCATCGTACTTACGGAATCAGTTCTCCGTGACAGTATCACCTTCAAAGTAGTTCTTTACAGCATTAGCACACTTCTGCATTCGGTGCTGTCACACATGGCTGGTAACAGTTCTGGAACGAGGTTTTTGGAAGTCCCCTTAGGAGACTTTCTATTTTTGCCTGAACCTATTCAACTGAGGTAAAATGGGTTGCCTTTCAACAATATTTAACACTAGGAAAAAATAAAAAGTATCTTGGTGTCAAATCAGGTGAATAAGGAGGATGCCCCATCACAGTAATGTTTTTGATCGTCAGAAACTGCTTGATAGATAGGGCCATGTAAGCGGATGCATTGTCTTGGTGCAACTGCCATCCATCACTCTCCAATTCTGGCTTTTTTTTTTCTAATTTTTTCACGAATTCTTTTTAGTACTTTAATGTAGTAGTGTTGATTAATAATCTGACCCCTGATGTGAATGGAAACCCACTCATATCACGAATTTTGGCAATATTTTGTTCTGTAATCGCTTACCTTGGGCGGCTAGCATATCCATCATCTTTCACACTGTCCTTCACCCTGAAAACCGCTTATTCCATTCAAACACATGTGCACGAGATAAAGTTTCATTTCCATAAGCCTCGGTTAGTATTTGAAATGTTTTCGTGACCAATTCCTTAAGTTTCACAAGAAATTTGATGTTGATTCGACATTCTTACTGCAGAATGCAATGTCACGTGTTCACTCAAAGACGCAGTACTCCAAGCTGCCGACCTCGATTTGGTCAAAACTAGCCACATGGATACAAGAGGTGTGTGGGTTGAGTTGAGTTTGGTGTTTTATGGCGCAAGAGCCAGTTTTGGCTATACTGCGCCAAACTTCTATAGGTCTCGCGTAGTCTGGACGGGAAAAAGAAAAAAAGAAGAAGTGGATGACAAGATGGAGGGTCGAAATAAGAGAGAAGGATCATAGAGGGTACCCCGGGTCACTTGACACCTTACGTGTTTACCAAAGATAGTAAACCCCTTGGGAAAGGAAAAGATCACTAGGGTACCTCGGTTGTGACACTTTCAGTACCACTTAAAGTAGGTGAGCCCCCTGAGGGGAGGAGGTGTGGGGGAGAACATCACTGAAACAGATGTTGCCAACTCCACTCTTTTTTAAGCTACAGGCTTAGTCTCGATTTTTTTTTGTCACAGCTTGTATTTTTGCAGCTTACCAGCTTTCTTTCTCACACTTGCTAGATGGTTTTGAAATCACGGGACCTAATTATTCATTTTAAAAGTTGTATTTAATCTTAAGTATTTCTGAACGATCTCTCTCTTTAATGCTGAAAATATGACCGTGAAGCCACATCCCATTTAATAATCTGTTTTTCCATTTATTGAAACTAAAAAAAGATTTGGGATAAAGAGTGTTAGTGAATTTACATCATTGGCAAAATCTTCAACAATAACAATGGGCTATCCACGAGGTCTACCCGCTCGGTTTTCTTCCAGCCAACGTGAATTTGGCAATTTGTTCTAGAACAACGCCTCACGGAAAATGAATATATTACTCTACCAAATAGTATATAAATATTAAGATAAGTTATAATATAGATGAGCGGTTCTTAAACTTTCGATCACCGTGGACCCCCTTTATGTATCAACGTGACTTCACAGACCCCAAAGATATTGAAAATCCCTCCCCCATTTAATATTCTTGATCAAAAAACAAGTTATAATAGAGTTTTTTTCATTGGGGATAATTAGTGATCTAGATCAGGGGTGAACAGACTTTTCCAGGGTACGGGCTACTTCTAATTTTTTCAAAGTGTTGAGGTCCAACCGGCGCCCCCGAGGGAGGGGTACACGGGTCTGGGCCTTTCCTCGTAGCCCTTGATTTTTTTTCCGATTAATTATAATCCCATGTACATAGTACGTAAAATGTAATTAAGTATTTGCTATTAGTATTTTTTATTAATTAATTTTAATAATTTATTGAATATTTTTTTTTTTTTGCTGTTTTTTGTTCCCGACAATCAACAAAATAAAAAAATGCATGTTTGGAGTATATTTATTGGGGTATAATACGAGAATAGGGGCCCTTCGACACTCGACACCCCTTGAAAAATTCTTGTGGACGCCACTGCCCAATGTCGTAGGTGTGGTGAGGTAAGGTAAAGATTATTATTAACTTAATAATAAATGCAGAATATGTACTTGCCTAGAGAACTAAAATAAAAAAAAACACTTTTAAAGCAAAACGCATGATACACAAGCATAATAATAATAGCCCCAAATACAATTATATCAAAAGATGTATTTATTATGAAATAATTCAAAATAAATCAAAAAATAAAACATTTTTATCTAAAGTTAGTTTTCGTTGCAATAGTCAGTAGAAAACTTGTCTGCGTACTGTCAGCCAATCTTGAACTGTCCGTATATAATTACAATTAAAATCTGCAGGCGGTCACCCCAAAATATCTTAGCGGTTCACCGGTCGATTGCAATCGACGTAATGCCCACCCGGATTTAGACTATTATGGCACAACTGTCGACTTTTCCTCGGGGCCTTTAATAGAGTCAATAAAAGAAGAAAATCTGAATGTAACATGATACTTCGTGGAGACTTTCACCCTAGAAAGCCGCTGCAGACACCTAATTGTCCGCCACAGATTAAGAACCACTGATATCGATGATTATAGAAAATAGTACATGCAGGTAGGCGACATCGCCACATGTATTGAATTTTCTAAAATACAGTACTGCTTAAACCACAGAATCTCGAATTTTCTTTTGAAAGTTGTTGGGGTTTATAATTTCAAATACAACCAAATTAATTCTTACCATTAAGCTGGTCTTCTGCGCATATCACGTACTCGAATATTTAATTTAAGGAAAGTAAATTATTGCAAATACACTAACCAAAAAAAAATCCCATCACTAAGAAAAACTTGTGTTAGAAAAACAAAACGAACGACCATTGCAGTGTGAACAGTTCTTTCCTCATACGAAAAATATTTCGAGTCCGTAAAAAAATTGTTTAACAACTGAATGTCCAGAATCGTGTCAAATTGAAAGTCACAAATTATACCCTTGATTGCGATAAGCCCTAGGTGGGGTTCGCATTAAAACTTTTATTTAACTATAATGAAGGGAAATACTTACATTTAATGTTGTCTATTTCTTATTTAATAAATATGCTTAAAAATTATAGAATATGTACAATTTTAATTCTTTTTATTTCTATTGAAGAAATAGCTATATTTCATGCTGTTTATTTTTATGTTAAGAAATATTTTTAAATGATACTTAATAAAACTCTGTAAATCTACTAATACATAATAAAACTGTAAACGTACGTATATTAGTGATCTCTAATTCTTTATACATTATTGTGGGAATCGAATTGTTTCAAATATGTCCTACTGTGTGGCACATTGAATCATATTGGAAAAATTGCTTTGGCACGCCACAGCTAAAAGGTTGCAGACCCCTGGCCTACTTAGGGATATATTCTTAACCTAAAAACGTAAAAGTTAACGCGAAGAGTAAAAATGATTCTGTAAATATGTATAGGATTTTACAAATATTCACTAAATTTTGAAGTTTTTTAATGAACAAAACGTTGGCATTGCTCATGAAACTAATATAAACATTTAACAAAATAATGACTTATATTCTTAGTTTTATAAAATACATGTTATCCAAAAGCTATTTGGCTTTTTACGTGAAATATGATCTTATAAATAAAGTATAAAATTCTAAAATCGTTTATGAAGAATGATATTTTTCCAAAATGATATTTTTTTTTCTTCTAAAACCTGTAAACACATATGATTTTAAATTGAATGTATTAACTTAAGTATCGAAAGTCATGCACGAAAAAAAACAACCTTTTTTAGAAAATTAAGAGGAAGTATACAAATCAATAATTGTGCTATTATGTGCATTGTTAGGTTATGAATTATTTTAAGATTATAATTACATAAATTAAAAGTTTTTTCTTTTAATTATTAACAAGCCTCTTGCATATGGCATTCTAATCTTAACATATAGATCTTATTTCTTGCACCTTTCAACTATACAGCGCTCACTCTAATCCTATTCAATTTGAGACTAGAATAATTAAAATAAAAATATAAACGTATATATTTAACGTAATAGAAGCATCGAAAAAACAGAAAAAATTTAAATATTATGAAAAGGGAAAAAGACTTAATGGGAAAAATATTGCGAAAATATATGAAATCTCTTGACTACTTAATGGAGAACTTTTAAGTATTAAAAGCTTTTATAATATTTTTCGCTTATAAATAAAACCTTTTAGAAAGTGGCTAAAAAAAAAGAATTTTAAAAATATTTTTATCAAAAGTATCAATGAAATTTCTTGATCTTTTTAGAAAAATATTCCGTTCTGTCGCATCAAATCTTATTCAATTAATCAGAAATGAATTTAAGTTTTTAAACTTACTCAATATATTGTTACGTAGATCCAAGGATTCGTGGATTTTATGCAGAGCAATCACAAAGAAAATAAGCAGTTCTTCAAGAGCAATGCGAATTTATTAACTAAAATCAATCCTTTAAATACAGGATTCGGTAACAATATTCACAAGTAAATCTCCGAAGTGCTGCACCTTCAACGGCAATCAAACACAATAACCAGTGTTTTAAAAATACGTATGTAAGATTATTCTGAAAGCACAGCCGATCTAATCGCCAGTCAAAACAATCCTCATTACTTGCTGGTTTAATTCAGACTGATCAGTTGCGGCTGACATTCCGCTTTATAGGCGTGGCAGAAACTTCAAGAAATATAAACGCTCGTGTCACATTGAACGTGACACTAGTGGAGAGATCCACTACTTTCTTGAAGATTCCCGAGGGTTCCGAACTCGCCAACATGGTCACCAAAGTCGCCAATTTGGCCGCCAACTTAATAGGAAAAAAGGGGGAATAACCCGAGTCCCACCACACCATCCCAATGAGAAAACTATGAGAACGAATCTATCATCCCAATGATAGATCCAACGAGCCTCTTTACATAGCGGGTCTTCAACGTCACCAGGACTCGTACCCATAACTCGATAGAAACGAGCTCGCGCCCCTAACGATTCGGCTGCAATGATTACATGTCAGTCATGTGATATGGAAAAGTAAATAATAGGACAAAGTTCGCAACTTATTCAATAGCATTAAATTTATATTATTTGTGTATTACACAAACAAACTCTATATAAAAAATAACTTTATTTTTAAGATCATTTCGAGAAATCAAAGGTTTCTTGAAATTTTAAATACGAGGTAAGATTCAAAAGTTTCCGGACTAAGTCTATAACTTAAAAAATACCACCAATTAAATTGCTGAAACACATCCTCTTTTGAAATAAGACCCTTGGGCAACAAAACACTTACTCCATCTGTTGTAAAAGTCATCGAAACATTTCTGGAATCCATTTTTAGCCATGTCCTTTAATTCAGCCTGCGATGCACTTTTAATTTCATCTACAGATTGTAATTGACGACCCTGAAAATGACGTGCTAGTTCTGGAAATATTCTGAAGTCGCAGGAGGCTAAATCAGGGGAGTAAGGATGATGTGACAAAACAGTTCTCGTTTTCACTTCGTCGTCGTTAGAATCCTGTTCTTACGTTCCGCCGCAGAAATCTTTTCAATGTTTTCAGTGGTTTGAGAATTATATGGACGTCCAGAGAATTCCGCGTCTTCAAAACTTTCCCTGCCTTCCCTGAAACGTCGTTGCCACTCAAAAGCTTGCCTTTTCGATAATGTATCACTACTGTAAATATGTTTCAACATTTCGTCAGTCTCCGTAGCACTCTGCAAAATTTGATATTCATCCTCTGCTCTACAAACGTTGTTTCTTTCAAGCACCGGTTACCAAATGCATCCGCTAACAAAATACGATGCTGTGGTGAGCCACCGACCAATTGATTTAGGAAAAATCACTTTTAGAAATGGGAAAGAGCACAGTAACTTAGAAATGTTATCATAGTCATTCTACTGCAGAAAATTTTTATGTTATAGGCTCAGTACGGAAATTTTTGAATCCTACCTTGTATATTTTGAAAGTGTAAAATAATTCTTTAAATATTGAAGAGTTAGAGACAAGTATTAAATGCATTTCCCAATACTACATTTTCTCAAGCAGCCTTAAAAATAATATAATATTTTAACTAGGCATTTTAAAATGAAATATATATTTCTCCATTATTTTGGTTTCACTTTCGCTTATTAGAATTCTAGGTATATTGTATTACAAAAAGCGTACGCTTTGATTTACATAAAATTTTAAGCTTCTATTGCGCCATTTAACTATATATAAGAAAAGAAATAATTTCTATTCAAATTACTTCAGTTTCGAAATTGAATTTTATAAAAATTAATTTTAAAAAACTTTTAACTGTAAATGTAACTTAAATTGATTTGAATAATAATGAAGTCAGTTTAATGCGTTTTCGTCATTTGAAGCAGAAATTTAAAAAAATACAGACTAATCATTTTAAAAGCAGATAGTTAAATATCTTAGTTTCTAATAGAAGTTGAAGAATAAGCTGGAAATGTGTACCGATGATAAAGTTCGATATTAGTTTTTGCAGCATATATGCAATTTTTCAAAAAAAATTAAGATTCGTTATTTCTTTTTTGGAAAAAGTGTTTTCGGCAATTTTTATTCCGAATAGAATATTTAATCATTTAAGCTAAATATAAGACGAAAACATACAGTTCAAAAAATAAAATATTGTCTATAAATGATTGAGATGAAGTTAATTGAATTAATTTCAAAAGAATATCTTTTAATAGGCACTATATAACGATTATAATAATAATATAAGCAGTAGACTTAAAAGAATAGCAAATTAATTACTTTAAGAGAATGTGAAGTAAGTTCAAATTAGTAAAATTTTTTACATTAACTAAATACAATAAGAAATCAAAGCATTCGAGTTCATAAATAAAAATTTAATTGCAATTCTACTTAACACAAATAAAAATATTATAGAGTTGAAAATGTAAAAAATAGAATAATTTTAATAATGAAACAAGTGAGAATTATACATGTATAAAGTCATTTTTAAATCAAAACTACTATATTCAGTTCTGAAAAAAATGTAACAAAAAAAATTCCTTATTCCTTGGTTAAGGGATGAAAAGCATATTTTTCGAAATGTGGAAAATTGACAACCTCCATAATATCAACAAGTCAATTTTTTTTTTTTTTCGTACAGCGATTTTTTTTTCTCTATAGTAAATTTAAATAACAGTGCTATTAGTCACAAATAGAGCAAAACCTTTTCGGTTTATTAAAACTAACATAGTTTTATAAAATAATTTCTCCTAATTTTGACTTTCCGTAAGAAAAATGTCATTCAAAAGATAACCCATTTGGTTTTCCAAAATGATTCAACACTTGCTACTTTTCTATCGAGAAAACAATTATTCCATTATTTTAATTCATTAATGAAATAATTGATTTCCATAATTTTAAAAATATACTAATTATCACTTAATCAGTGATATGAAATGTTTTAAATTATTTTTCCAGGAAATGGATAAATAAATCCAGTTCTCCAACCCCTACCAATCAATGTTCAAGTACACAAGAGTGCACAAAATACATTTTTGCGGTCCCGGGTCGGGGTCTTGGGGGACAGTGGGGAGACTGTAACAAATCGTTTTAATTAACAACTGAACCAATAGATGGAGCTGCCATCTGTACTGATTTGTACTTACATCCGTACTGATAAAACAGTTGTACCAGCAGCCCTTTGGGACGCCAATGACAAACAGGATTCATCGAATTTCCCGATTTCCCCTCCCAAACTGGACGCCTCTGGCCCCTGACCACGCCTCCTTGCCACATCTTCCCAACCAATCACGAGAGTCAGAATCATAAAGGCCCATCAACATCAGGCCACATTCAGATCTTCAGATATGGGATGAAGGAACGCTTCGCATTCCATTTCCCAGTGATTTTCAGCGTCGTTCTAGTCTTTGGACTCTATAAATTGCGGTGGTATCTTCATAAGCCAGTAACAGCCTCCAACGGGGGTCACTTTGTCTACTGGTTATGTTTTTCGCGACTACGGGGGCCTAGAGTCCGGTTTCTGTCCGATAAATTTCCTCATTTTAAAGACCTTGGCTGAATTAAGAAAAAAACAACCCGTGCAGCTGCGTTATCACCCACAACAAAGCAATAAAAATCGTCGACCCCCTTTTTAAAGCAAGACCAAAATTGTCAGATTCAATTTTATTCAAACCAAAGTCGTGGGCTACATGATGCAACACCACCATTTAAAAAAAAAACAAATCACATGTTACACTTGCTCGCCAAAAAAAAAAAGTTCAAATATCCACCGATTCACGATGGGAGAGACTTTTAGAATATCTTTAAAAAAACCAGTTACAACGTCCCGGGCAAGGGTGATCACTTTTGTCTAGTGGTTATGTTAAGGCTACGGCTCCAGCGCCCGGTGTTCTGACCTCAATAACCCCCAAAAAAAAATTAAAAAAAAAATTTTTTTTTCTTTCCCCTCCACAGACGTGCAATATTTCCCCATTTTCCGTCAAATTTTTCTTTTTTTATATATTTTGTAACTTTTGTAAATATACAATGTTTAACACTAATAAACCCTTATTTTTAAATACCTTTCCGATTCCTTGGTTCTACAATATCACACTGTTTTTATTATTAAAATTCAAACTTTCTGAAATTTTAAACAATTTTGAAATGACTTTGAATATTTCAATGAATTTTTCAAGGTCTTTCTTCATACACACAATGAAAACTTTCAATTTATTACTTGTTACTTTTATTACTTTCATTACTTTCGTTACAAGTTGTTCTCTATCATTTTTATTTTTATCGCAAAAGACACATTCATACTTTTAATTAAAATTTCCTATCACACACACAAAAAAAGAGAATACAATTGTAATCATTATTTTAAAGATCGTATGCTTATTTTCAGGACGATAGTGTTATTACAAAACCTATTTATAATGTAGCCCGATTTCCTGTAAAATTAAAAAAATTTAAAAAGGAAAAAACAAAAAAAAAGATAAGCGAATTCATTAGATTTGTTGAAAAAAAAATCTTCACTTATTTTCCTTCCGGGGAATCAATATCCTTTTTATTTGTTTTTTCAGTTAAATATTGCTAAGGAAGATGGAGAAAAAATAAGACGTAAAAGATGGGAGAAGGCGAAGAAAAATAATTGTTAAAAATAAAAGATTGAATGAATTGTTTAAAAAAAAAATTACGAATTTTTTTTGGGGGAGGGGGGTATGAGTGCTTAATTTTATCTTAAAGTAATGTAAGCAATTTAAATCTGCATGTTTAATAAGTTAATATTGTTTTTTGAAATTGTTTATTTTTAAAAAACTTAAAATTTAAAGAAAATCGCCCCTTATTATAATGGCTTTTTAATGAGATCTTGGTGAAATATTAGAGATTCATTCGAGTTGGCATCATTTTTGACAACTTAGCAACCACAGGGAGGCTTGTGACGGGCTCATCGCTTTTTCTACTAAAATCCCTCTTGAGTTTTTTTGGGGAAAAGGCAAATTTTTAACCAAATCCAGAAGCGAAAGGGGAAGGGCAAATTAGAAACCTTTTAAATAGCAGAAGTTTACCGAAGCGTATGATTTGGGAAGTGTTTTCTGTCGGCTTAAGCGCGGGGGTTGAAGGAAGAGAAGAAGCCGTCGTTGTTTGGGAAATATCCGGACAAGTGATCGAGTCAGGGGATCAATTCCACAGGGGGTTATTTCAGAGATATTGGGATACGGCGGATTTGATTAAAAAAGAAAAAGGTGGATAATTCTAGTATCCATTAGTACCAGTGTTAAAAAAGATATTAGGAATAGAAGGGGTTAAATATCGTGTTTAAATCGCGCTTATTTGGAATACGTATTGTTTTTTTCTCACCTAATCCAAGTTATAGTAAGAATTTTTCTTGTTAGTTTTTAAAGTTAAATCTTAATAAGCTTTTTTAAGATCAGACAGCGTCTGGTTCTTCATTCAATCTCACACCTCTAGATCAAAGAACGGGAGTGGGTACCCCCACGGAAAATATTTACGGTTCTCAAAAATTCTATAGAAGTCTATAATTTCATGACGTATGACGTAAGTGAATTGTTCGAGAAAGCAGTGGAAGGTAGCAGCAGAGACCATAAATAGGTCTTTTCCTGAAACTTAGTTCTACTACAGTTGTTACATTGTACACTCTGATGTGTGTGCCTACGACCAAGTGATTGCATACGGATAGTATTTATCGTTACGCGCCTGTACTTTTAGACACTGTTAATTGTATTTGAGTGCTGTAAGTATGAGAGCCTTTTGAAACTTTTTGTACAAGTTTTACTTCTATTTATCCTGTATTTTAAGGTCTTTTTTCGTCAAAAATTTTCATCGCTCTTCAAGAAATGTTCCGTTGTTTGGAACTGACTAAGCATAAAATCGACAAACCCCGATCTAACCAACAATATGTTTTATGAGTCTTGTAAAATTTTAAGCATATGTTGACTTTTAAGAAAATTTTTCTCACTACTGTTATCCCTGTAACACCGAATCTCTGATGTCATTTTTCTTCAACCTGAAGATCTTTTTAGATAATTTTGCTTACACACAAGGTTTGACACAAAAAAACGAGACTGGTTAAATAAATCATTGTACTTACGGAATCAGTTCTCCGTGACAGTATAACCTTCAAAGTAGTTCTGTACAGCATTCGCACACTTCTGTATTCGGTGCTGTTATGGCTGGTAACAGTTCTGGAACGAGGTTTTTGGAAGTCCCTTTAGGAGATTTTCTATTTTTGCCTGAACCTATTCAACTGAGGTAAAATGGGTTGCCTTTCAACAGGATTTAACTCTGAGAAATAATAAAAAATATCATGGTATTGAGTAATTTTTTTTGCTGTTTTTTGTTCCTAAAAATCAACAAAATCAAAAAAGTATGTTTGGAGTATACGTATTAGGGTATAATGAGAAAGGGGGCCCCTTTGCACTGAACCCCGAAAAATTCTTGGGGGGGCCACTGCTCGTGTGGGTGGGGTGAGGGAAAATAAAAATTTATTAACTTAAAAATAAATACAGAATATGTACCTGCCTAGAGAACTAAAATAAAAAAACAACACTTTTAAAACACCGTTTAAAGCAAAACGCATGATACAAACATAATAATATATAATAGCCAAAAATACAATTACATCAAATGATGTATTTGTTATGAAATAATTCAAAATACATTAAAAAAAAACATTTTTTTCTAAAAATTTTTTCGTTGTAATAGTCGGGAGAAAAATTTCTTTACTGTCAGCCAATCGAAATTTTCCGTATATATACAATTAAAATCTGCAGGGGGTCACCCCAAAATATCTTAGCGGTTCACCGGTCAATCGCAATCGACGTAATGCCCACCCGGATTTAGACTATTATGGCACAACTGTCGACTTTTCCTCGGGGCCTTTTATAGAGTCAATAAAAGAAGAAAATCTGAATGTTTAAAATGATCTTGGGGGAAATTTCACCCAGAAAGCCGCTGCGACACCAATTTTCCGCCACAGATTAAAAAACCACTGATATCGATGATTATAGAAGATAGTAATGCTGGTAAGAATCGCCACATGTATTAGTTTCAAATTATAGTTCTTGTACTTGAAAATCAGGATCTCGAGGTTTTCTTTTGGAAAGTGTGGGAGGTTACATCTAATTTCAAATACAACCAAATTAATTCTTACCATTAAGCTAGTCTTCTGCGTATATCACGTATTCGAATATTTAATTTAAGGAAAGTAAATTATTGCAAATACACTAACCAAAAAAAATGCCATCACTAAGAAAGACTTGTGTTAGAAAAACAAAACGAACGACCATTGCAGGAGAGATTTAATTGTTTGAAAAGAAAAATTTCATGGTTTTTTTCCGGTTTTTTTTCTAAATATCTATGTGAACAGTTCTTTTCATACAAAAAAATTTCGAGTCCAAAAAATTGTTTAACAACTGAATGTCAGAAAAGTGTCAAATTGAAATCCTTTTTGATTGCGAAAGCCCTAAGGGGGCGCATTTAAACTTTTATTTAACTATAATGAAGGGAAATACTTACATTTAATGTTGTATATTTCTTATTTAATAAATATGCTTAAAAAGTTATAGAATATGTAAATTTTAATTCTTTTTATTTCATTGAAGAAAAGCCTTTTTTTCATGCTGTTTATTTTTATGTTAAGAAATATCTTTAAATGATACATAATAAAACTCTGTAAATCTACTAATACATAATAAAACTGTAAACCTACGTATATTAGTGATTCTAATTTTTATCTTGGGGGAAACGAATTGTTTCTTTTTGTCCTACTGGTGGCACAACTATTGGGGAAAATTTTTTTTGGCCCAAAAGTAAAAATTCGACCCCCGGCCTACTTAGGGATATATTCTTAACCTAAAACGTAAAAAACGCAAAAAGAAAAAAATGATTTGGAAATATGTAGGGGTGTTTACAAATATTCACTAAATTTTGAATTTTTTTAATGAACAAAACGTTGGCATTGCACATGAAACTAATATAAACATTTAACAAAATAATGACTTATATTCTTAGTTTTATAAAATACATGTTATCCAAAAGCTATTTGGCTTTTTTACGTGAAATATGATCTTATAAATAAAGTATAAAATTCTATAAAATCGTTTATGAAGAATGATATTTTTTTTTCTTCTAAAACCTGTAAACATATGATTTTGAATTGAATGTATTGACTTAAGTATCGAAAGTCATACACGAAAAAAAACCCCTTTTTTTTAGAAAATTAAGAGGAAGTATACAAATTAATAATTGTGCTATTATATGCATTGTTAGGTTATGAATTATTTTAAGATTATAATTACATAAATTAAAAGAGTTTTCTTTTAATTATTAACAAGCCTCTTGCATATGGCATTCTAATCCTTAACCATATAGATCTTATTTCTTACCTTTCAACTATGCAACGCTCTCTAATCCTATTCAATTTGAGATTAGAATAATTAAAATAAAATATAAACGTATATATTTAACGTAATAGAAGCATCGAAAAAAACAGAAAAAATTTAAATATTATGAAAAAGGAAAAGATTTAATGGGAAAAAATATTGCGAAATATATAATCTCTTGACTACTTAATGGAGAACTTTTAAGTATTAAAAAGCTTTTATAATATTCTTCGCTTATAAATAAAACCTTTTAGAAAGTGACTAAAAAAAAAAGGAATTTTAAAAATATTTTTTATCAAGAAATATCAATGAAATTTCTTGATCTTTTAGAAAAATATTCCGTTCTGTCGCATCAAATCTTATTCCAATTAATCGAAATGAATTTAAGTTTTTAAACTTACTCAATATATTGTTACGTAGATCCCCAAGGATTCGTGGATTTTATGCAGAACAATCACAAAGAAAATAAACAGTTCTTCAAGAGCAATGCGAATTTATTAACAAAAATCCAAACCTTTAAATACAGGATTCAGTAGCAATATTCACAGAGTAAATCTCCGAAGGTCTTCACACCTTCAACAGCAATCAAACACAATAACCAGTGTTTAAAAATACACGTATGTAAAAGATTATTCACAAGCACAGCCGAGCTAATCGCCAGTCAAAACAATCTTCACTACTTGCTGATGTAATCCAGACTGATCAGTTGCGGCTGACATTCCGCTTTATAGGCGTGGCAGAAACTTCAAGAAATATAAACGCTCGTGTCATTGAACGTGACACTAGTGGAGAGCCACTACTTTCTAGAAGATTCCCGAGGGTTCCGAACTCGCCAACATGTTCACCAAAGTCGCCAATTTGGCCGCCAACTTAATAGCCAAAAAGGATGCCAACTTGGCTCTACCGCCAAGATTTCGCCAAGTTCTCATTGAATCGCCATTATAACGTAAGGGGTGGCATTGCTTGTGAGTAGCACAATTTTAACATGAAATAAATATAATATAGAGTAATATAAATGCATTAAACACTCAAATACAAATTATTTACACTATTTACACAAAATTCGTAACAATATTGATCCCCATCCGGCATAGTAGTTAACGACGCTGACTGCGATGCCGTACGGCCTGGGTTTGAATCTTGGAGATTGCATGGATGTTTGTGAATGTATAGTAGCTTCTCGGCGTGGGGTACTCTAAATAGCCGTCGAGCCGCAAGTTTGCTCGTGAGGTTGGTGGGAGGCCCCTGTCCCCTCCAAAGTGTTCTCTTCAAAATTGGGGTGGAAACAACCCAAATCGTACTGTCCTGCATGGTGCTGAAATATGTGCTAACGCCAGACGTACAATCAAGCCCTTTGCCATGATGAACTTCGTGGGTCTCGAACTGGCACTGCCGATCAGGTGACATTAGCAACAACAAAAATGACGAAACTGATGTTTTGCATCATCAGTAAATAAAAATATATTGCAATTCTAGAAGGGGTTAAAATAAACGAACTAAGTGTTAAAAATTACCAGAATCAAAAAATAACAGTCGTTTCTGAAAGTTTAATTTATTTTCTAAATTAATTCTCTTCTTCGTATTTCCCGTTGTAATGAGTCTATCTGCGTTCTTTCCACTAACAGTCCTCTTGAAGCCTATTGGATCTCTCTTTAAAAATTATTCTATTATAAACCTTTCACCGAAAAAGAAGATGTGACTATGTAAATAAATACTTGTATATATTATACTTTCGAGTTAGAGAGAGAGAGGTCAAACTGCTAACGGATAGCAGTGATTGATTAAACGTGAAGTGAGGCGTGAGTACTACGTAGCTTATTTGTGTAATATTAAGATTGGTCAATTAAGGATTAAATTGGTGTAGGTCACTTGGAATTAGAAGATGTATTGCCTGGACGTAAGTGATCCAATTTATTAAGTCTTCTAGCGTCTCGTCTACCTCGATATTGCTTTCCATATTTAGTAATTGGTGTATTTCTTATTGAACTAGTGTTGTTGTTTATAATTGTGAATAAATAGAAGTTGTTTTGTAATATGGCTTATCTTCCTTCCGACCCTCATACACTAAGGGACAACGCCGGGAGTTAAATAACAATTACAACGTTGAATAATTACTTTAAACTTTGCAATATGCATTACTTGTGTTCTAACTCCACAATCTTAAATGTGGTTTCTTAAATATTTGAATTTTTTTAGAAACTTACAAAAACGTTAGGTGCAAATTTAAACCGTGTTAATAAAGCTAATATTGAATTTCTTTTAATGCGTGTGTGTAGACGAATAATTAATAACTTCTGAGTACATTTCGAACAATTGCTTCTTTGTATAAGCAAAAGACATAATGAAAAGAAGAAAATGAAAAACTACGAAGTCCTTCTATAAAAAAAAAGGATTGTAACATTGCAAATAATGATAAGCTTATTCTCAAGTAACTACCTAAAAACACTCAAAATTAAAACTTAAAAAATTATAAATCTGATTTTATTGATTATATTGTCTATAAACCTGAAATCTCAGCATCTACAGAATTGTTTAATCTTTCGCAGAAGGTAAAAATACTTGTTCACTCCAATGATTTCAATGACGTCCTCGTATTCTGAACCATCCAACTAATTCTTTATATGTGAAGCATTATTGAATACGTTACTTTACTCCTAAATGGAAATCTTGGTGCCTGCATTTGAATATTATGAGCACCTGAAAGTATTTTGTTTCGTTTCAAGATGAGCTAAGAGCAAATTTAATGGATTTTATTTGAGTTAAAAGCTTTCCATTTGCACTCACAGTTGAATAATTAATATTCCCTCTCAAACATTCCACGGAACTTCTGCAGAGTCATCTCGAACAACTCAGAGAAAGGATGGAAATGAAGGAATCAAGGACGCAGAAAATTGAGGTGATAAATAGAGCGAAAGAACAAAATGGATTATAAATCGTCCTCATGCGCGAGATAAAACAGGATGGATGATGGCATTTTTGTTCTAAGTATCATTTTTAGTAAAATTAATCAAAATAATAATACAAAGCGTTATTAAAATTCTCCCGATACATATACAGTGAAAATCATTTCACACCAAACTGAGGACTGAAATATTTTTGTGTTAAAAGATAAAAAACCACACATACATTTAACAAAATTACGTATCCGACTACGTTCGGAACCGTGATTTTAAAAGGCGCTTCCAGGATAATTTTCTATGATATTTAGTGTCACTTAGATTAGAATACATGTATAAAGATGTTTTATGACATTTTGACAAAAAAAAATTATTTAGATACACTATTTCCGGCAAAATTAACTTAGGAATAACCTTTTTTCAAAAATGTTCTCCTTTTGAAAATGCTTCTATTATAATAATATTTTTGCCAGTATATATCCTTGTGACTTGTACAGAGGCTTTTTAAATCTATGATTTTTGAAAAATTCACATTATTTTCTAGAGTTGGCAACCATTTGAAATAATTATCGGCGTTTTTTTCTTAAGATTTCTCCCCTCTGTTGTCGTAAAATATGGATAAACCCACTTCTAAGTTATATATTTCAAAACTTCTAGTTGAGACTCTAAACACAGAGGTCTGAGTTATATACAGGCAAAATATTATTATTATAGAAGCATTTTTGATAAAAGGAGAATGTTTTGAAAATGGGTCCTTCTATATAGGTTAATTTTTTGTCAAAATATCTTACTTAAATAACTTTTTATTGTGATAATATTCTTAAAACAATTTTATATATGTTTTCTAATCTAAGTGACTCTAAATATCATAAATATTATCCATTTATACGCTTTTGCAAAATCACGGTTCGGAACCTAGTCGGATACCTTGTAGACATCTCGCGTTTCTTCCTCTTAACATAACCTCTCTATGTTCTTTGACGGCCACGATTAATGGCAAAACTTTTCCAACCCAAAATCCAAGAAGTGAAACAGCTTACAGATGCAAATAAGATAACCTTTTAAAAGGATAGGAATTTTAGTGAGAAAAAATAGCAATTTAGAGGAAAGTTCAGTGTAGAGAAGATAGAAGGGTTGATCGACGGCTTATGAATCAAGACGTCCCCCTCTCTCCAATCCAAACGAGTGTATACGCCATTGTACAATCTTAGGAGAAAGATTTGAAATAACTTGACATTGGCATTCAACTGCTGCAGGGAAGATTATATTCTGAACGCTAGTATATTATTGGAAATTGAGATTAGGCAGATATAATATATTTATATTGATAAGGATCTAATCTGCGCGATCTTGAGTTAGTTAAGACTTCCCCTGTAGTTTGGTTTATTCTCACTCTAATATGTTTGTTCGATATCTAAGTAATTTAAGTTAAATTCTACAAAAAGTCATATTAAGAATTATGAAATGTCTCTATATATATCATTCCGAGAGAATCCTACCACCCCTCTAACTTCTTTCTTACGCTGATACACCTCTACGACATGTATATCGAACGATGGCTGTGTCGCAAATCCTTTAAGTGTAGTAGAGAAATATTCTTATATTTTCCAATTTAGTGCCTTTGCATTTATTTAATAAAACTAGTTAAACAAAACATTCTACAAAGAATTTAATGGAATTTAACATGAAACTTGCAAGTTTTTTGGAAAACAAGACATTTATTATTCAGATTTGGGGAAAAGTTCTTATATTTTTCTTAGCTTTGTCCTTTTTTATCATCAAATTCTCAACAAGTTGTTCGATGTTGTCCATTTTTGTATCCATTTCAACAGTGGAATGTACGTCTAAATACTCTTCATGATATTTCTCATTTCAGATGACGTTGGAACAGGAGCTTCAGTATACATTTCATTTTCATCGTCGGTGTTTGCATCAATGATATTTTTAAGCTCTTTGATCCAACCCTAAATGTTCTTTGTTCGCTGGTAATTTGGGCTTACATTAATATTATTATCATCTACTGCAACGAATTTTTCCGACTATTCAGTAGGACAATCCAATAATACAGAAACTTTCTCAAGCATTTCATTAAGTGTCTGGTACTTTCCGTATTTTGTTCATTTCCAGAAGGGAATTCTTTTCATGCTAAGCCTTTTTCGTTTCGTGTTAAGAGAAGAAAAATGGATGTAAATACATGGTAGTATGTCAGAACCGTTGTACCATTTCGTTATATCCGATTTTTCGTCTTAAGCGTTTCTGAATTAAACGTATTTTACTGTACTTCACAATAAATAATATGTTGTTTGTTTCTTTTTATATATGGCCTCAACCTTGTGTATCCCCTCTGAAATGCATTTCCTCTTAGTGTCCCTAAGACATTCGGAATTTGAGCTTATCAGCTTTTTGTTATAAAAGCACTTTTTTTCCTCATTTTCATGATGTTTAAAACATTCCATTTATGTGTTTGATATCTATTTGAGAAAAAATATTCTCTGAAAACAACGAATGTTTAAAACATTTCATTCTATTGTAAATATTTTTTTAAAAACTTCCATTTAACTTTTTTCAAACCAATAAATGTAACAGCGTCTCTTCACAAAGGATGAATTATAGTCTTGCAAGGGGGCCGTGGGTAGCCTAGTGGTTAGAGCTTCGGACTCGAGACCGAAAGGCCGGGGTTCGATGCCCGATGCCACCAAATATCCTCCACACACGGAGTACGCGGTCGTTAAATCAGTGGTCCGGAAAAGACTTGTGATCGAATTACGAGTGCAGGACTGAGACACTTCCTCCCTTTCCAATTCCATGCCAAAATTGTGGAGGTGGGAGATTGGTGGCGCGCCATCTATCTTACCTCTGGAATTTCAATACCGAGTTAAATCGTTCTTGTCGCTTCTGTATGGTGTTCAAGGCCAGTTTGACAGGTGTACTTCTTAAGCATGATGTGAATTCCCCTTTCTGGGCTCCCCATCTGATTGCGTCAGACAGGTGGCATTGACAATAACAACAAATATAGTTCCTGCAAACAATCCCTTTTCTCATATAAATTTTCTGATAACGCTATTTTTTGACAGAAGTGGGTCCCGCGGATCTTTGTGAATTTTTTGATGTGGCCCTAACGCATAAACGGTTGAGGACCCCTATCTTAGATTTATCTTTATCCATGGCCTCCAAAAAAAATTTTTTTAATATACAACTTTTATATAAGTAAAGTTTTTAAATGACTATTATCAATTCGATAGTCCTCGTTTACTTATGGGGAAAAATGCTTATCAGAACTAAATATTGTAGTATTAATTATATGAGTTGCATAACTTTTTATTACATAGTATTTTTTTCTACTTTTAAAATAAGTGCTACATAAACATCACGTTTAAGATAATATTAGTACATAGATCGGGGTTCGAGGGTTTTATGCTTTTAGTTTAAAAAAAAATTACATTTCTTCAGGAGCGAAGGAAATTTATTGTCGAAAAACAATCCTCTACACGATTAAATCAATACTACTCTGCAACTGTCAAAATAATACTAACTGAGTTTAAGCGACTTTTCTCGGAAAAACCGCTTGCTTCATAGATAGTGATATTAGTAGATTTCCCCCGTAATTTCTAGAAGAATCCATAGGGTCGCTAACTCACCAAAAATGGTCGCCAAAGTCTCAAGAAATTATGCCAACTTGGCTCTATCACCAAGATTTTGCCAATTTCCCATTGGGTGAGTGAATGGATGTAGGGTTTAATGGTGCAAGAGCCAATTTTGGCTAAGCTGCGCCAATCAGTTGTTAAAATACTAAAATTCATTAAAATATATTCACATTTTTAGATAAGAACACAGTTTCTGTAGGAAAAGTAAGACATCAAGTTAAATATAAAAATACAATTTAAAAAAATAAAAGCAAACACATTTTGGGGGAGCACACCCTAACAAGTCAGATAAGGTTAAACAGTTCGATGAAAAGCGAAACAAAATATTTTATAGCTAAGTAAAAATTGCTTATAACAAGATTTTGAAGGGATTTCCCCCACCAAGTCCGATAAATATGATTGAAAAATGTCACTTCCTGTACCTGGTCAAAAGTTTCCATTGAATCGCCATTATAAAGTAAGGAATGGCGTTGCTTGTGATTATTACAATTTTAGCATTAAGTAAATACAACATGGAGTAATAAAAGCGTATTAAACATCCAGATATAAATTATTTATACTATTTTAGACAGTCATTACAATATAAACTGTGAAGTATAGTGGGAGGGGGAAGGTCTGGAAAATCAAAAATATACAAATGCGAAAATTGTCCAAAAAGAAAGATTTATACTCATAAAATCACAAGCTCTGTACTCAAAACTAACCATTTCACGCCTACTTCATTGGGTATTTCATGATATTGTATTGTATACTGATTAAAAGTTATTGATATTAATTCCCCTTTCTTTTTTTATTTAAGAAAAGTCTTTTTAAAATTTTGCAGTCGATTTGCGAAAAACTCAGTTTTAATGGATCTTTTCTGAACGAAAGAAACATGTCTGCCAAATTTCAAGTCTGTTGGTCTAATATTTCAAAAAAGGGGAATTTTTGTATATATTTAACAACTCCGAAACCCACCAAAACCATACTTGGAAGTTGATTTCTGAAGAGTCGATTCTTAACGGGTCTCAGCTCAATAAAAGAAACATGTGAACCAAATATCAAGTTTGTCGATCTAAAAGTTTTGGATATCTCGTAGTGAGTGAGCGGGTCTTTTTTTTTTTTCCTTTAAACGAGTATATTTAGATAAATATGAATTTAAATGTATTATTTGCTTAAGCATAATATATTTTTCTTTCACATAATTTGACTCTCGTACTTGAAATTACGCGCAATTGTTTGTGTTTTATGATCAAGTTAAATTACTACCAATTAATAGGTAAGTCAGAGTAATTCTTGTGAATAAATTTTAATCAAATTTTCGAGCTAAAGTTTAAATAGAAAACACATACATGTTATGCTTCCAAATACGGTTTCTTAAAATCAAATTTATTATATTATTATTAATAACTGTATAATATAATTAACTTTTAACTTTTCCTCTAAACTTGCAAAATTAGCTTTTTCATGAACAATGTGATAAAAGCGGGGATTTAAAACTATATATATTTTCAAATCATTGATTTTCAAAAATATCTTATTATATACTTCTCTTAATTAAAATATCTATTAAAATTAAATATTGAAATGCACTACAAAACAGTGTTTTTAAACTGTGAGCGCGAGCCTACTGAAATGTCAAAAACAAAAGAATCTTTTTAAAAAATTATTCAAATTTACTGAAAGAAAACAAATAAAATACATTCTGACATAATAAAAAATAAAATACACGTTTACACTAATCTAATACACTAAAAATATATCAGTACTGCGCAGTGTATTTTATAATTAATTTAACAGTACTATATAAGTTAAGGAAAGGTTTAGTAATTACCAGTGGGCTTGTCATATATAAAATTTTTTGAAAAATTAGCACTTACCTTGGGTAATTTTGTACGGTTTATAATTATCAAAAAAACCGGCGTACAACGCGCACCGGTGTATAAATCCAAACCCCTACTTGCTGCATTTTTAATTTTCAGGTATTTGCCGTATAAAGCACACGCCGCTTTTAAGAAGGAATCTGGGAAATTTTAGTATACAACGTTCTTATGTTTTGAAGTAATTTATTTTGGGGATATTTTGCCAGACTTTTGTGAAATAAATATATTTCTAGAACTAGAACTCTTTTTGTTCAATTGATTAATTGATTGAATATTAACGTCGCACTGTTCAGTACAGAGGGTTTTGGTGACGTACCACGAAATTTTAAACCCATTCAAGTGATGGACGACACCGACTGGCCCCCCCACCCAATTACCAACCACACCAACCGGAGGACGTTTCCCCCCGACAGATTTAAAAGGGCCCCTGCCCCCACGACGGGTCTTTAGTGGTACTGGGAAACGAACCCGAGACAAGGCAAGCCACGATCCGATACCTATACCACTCGGCTACAGCGGCCACTTCTCTTTTAGTTCAGAAGGTATATCATTTCTAATAAATAAACAATATTTCGATATATGTAAAAGTAATTTTTTTTAAGCTCATTTCTTCTGTCATTTTTAAAGCTATCGTTTTTTATACCAGGCGTATAACACGCACCCTTATATTTCGATGTCATTTTTTGTGTTCAAAGTGCGCGTTATACGCCGGATTTTACGGTAAACCCTTAGATGGCAATTGAAAATTACCCGATTCGTTCCCCAATGCCACTGTTTAACACGTAGGCGAGCGTATGTGGTGAATTGGGAGGGGGAGAAATATAAATAAACAAACTCTTCGAAATAAGTAAATCCTTCGTAAACACCCGTCAATATTTTATTGCATTTCAAAGCCTTCGGAATAATTTTATGGATAGCAGTACACAGAAAAGATCGTACTTTGGAAAGACGTATATATACGTCCGGAGCTATGAACGCACTGGCTGAACGAGACGTTTATATACGCCAGCGGCATTTAAGAGGTTTAAGTCGTATTGTAGGTTTAGGATCAAAGTGTAGTGTAATTGAATTCAATACATTGATATTATACGGAGGATTGAAGAGGGCCGTAATGAAAATTATGATTGAATATTGGGTCGCAAGTATTGAAAGTTGCACTACGGTAAATCAAAAAATAAATAAATAAAAAAAGCTATTAGATTTTTTAGTATTTTTCCGTTTTGCAGGCGCAAATCTTGCCAAGTTAACGTTATTGGCGATAATGCACAATATACACATGAAAAACATTAGTTCTCATTGGTTTGCCATCCATTTTTGATGTACTACCAAAAAGATGTTACTGATAGAAAAACCCCGTCTTGCTTTTAAAAAAAAAATTGATTGTGAAAGATTACCAGTTGGAATACTCTGTTTGGCGTCGGTTCTACCATTTTTGGCGACTTTCTAGCCTGCACTGGCAAAATAAAAAAGTACCAATTTTTTTTTTTTGAAAGCTCAACTCCGTCTTTAAAAATATTTAGGAGGGGGGATTGTTCAGGTCAAGCAATTTCTATGTATCATTATTGAAACGCAACTTTAATTAAAAGGGAAAATGGCAGGAAAAAACATCCTAAAAAAGTGTATTGTCGTACATATCCGTGATGTTTCGTAATCACCACCATTATTGCAACCTGAAGTTGAAAAATGATGTTATGTTTATTACTAGACTTGGAAAAACATATTTTCTCTAAGACTCATATTGTTTGTTTTTACCCTTCTCTACAAAATAAAAATGGAATGGAAAAAACGATTAATCATTCCATTTCATAAATAAAGAAAAAAACTAATCTACTCATACAGAACAAATGCAGATTTAAAAAAATTATTTCGTTCGATAAGTTTTCGCTATTTTTTTTCAAATTTTTTTTCTATTTTTCTATACTGAGTAGAAATTGGCTCCCAAAATTGCGAAGGTAGATGTTATACTAATACTAAATCGATACTATCTCTGCCCACGCAAAATTTCTTTAATATTCCTTCTGAACTTCAAAAAAACTTTTGTAAAAATACATTCATAAACACATTTTTCTTTTTTTTTTTTTTTTTTTTTTCGTTTCTCTTAGATCTGTAGATTAGTTTTTATAGGTAACCTTATTTTTACTGAAGCTGCCTGTTTTAGCGTATCCGACTGGCCGTATGAGCCTTGATTTTGCTAAAGCATATAAATGAATAACACAATATTATATTTATTGTACTTAGTGTCGCTTAGATTAAAATACATGTATAAAATTGTTTTATTAAGGACATTTTGACAAAAAAAATTATTTAAATACAATATTTCGGCAAAAAATTAACTTAGAATAGGGTTTCTTCAATATGTTCTCCTTTCGTGAAAAATGCTTCTATTTTAATAATATTCTGCCTGTTTATAGCTCGTGACCTTCTGGTACAAGAGGCTCAATCCAGAATTTTTGAAATATATAACTTAGAAGTGGGTTTATCCATGTTTTACGACAACAGAGAGGCGAAATTTTAAGAAAAACGCCGATCATTAATATTTCAGTGGGTTGTAACTCTGAAAATAATGTGAATTTTCAAAATCATAGTTTTTCCTGTACGGAAGTCTGAACTATATACAGGCAAAATATTATTATAACAGAAGCATTTTTCACGAAAAAAAAGAACATTCTGAAAAGTTATTCTAAGTTAATTTGCCAAAATATTACATTTTAAATAATTTGTTTGTCAAAATGTCCTTAAAACAATTTTGTACATGTGAGCTCCTAATCTAAGTGACTCTAAATATTACTTAGTACTATCCATTTATTATGTGCTTTTAAAATCACACAACGTAGTCGATACCTTAAAGCTTTAAGTTTAGTTAGATTTTATGACGATGTATAATCACAGTATAAATTTACATTCATTTGCAAACTATTTAACGATCCAATCGAAATTTTCACTTTTTTTAAAAAAAAAAAAAAAATGCACACAGTAACTAAAATAAAAGCTTTCATATAATTCGAATAGAATATAAATATTCCTTTTTTCTACTTTTCATTGGTCAATTTCAATTTGAGAGATGTAAATGGCTTAGGCAATTTTTTGTCCGAATAAAAAAAAGTAAGTTAGAGTTGGAAAAATATTTTTTTATTCAAGCATGTTTTTTAAACTATTGATTTATAACATTTTAAATTTTTCCTCAAACTATCGTTTTAATTCGAAAATGGTGGAATTATTATAATTTAACAAGACACCAAACGTACAAAAAAAAAAAATAACTCATAATTTTTATGAAAGTTCAATTAATTACCACAATTGAATTAAATATTATTTTCAAAGGGAAGTTTTATTTTTCGCAAGGGAAATAAACCTGCAAAATTTCCGATTACATTTGCATAAATTTAACAAAAAGAAGCAAAAGTAAAACAGGATTTTTTAATTGTTTCTCTTCATAAATGGAAAAATTTCAATTTTGTTTTTTCCAAAGGGTCAAACTGTTCTTCAATTTTTGTTCATTGTATCATTTATTTCCTCTGTCGAGAGCTAAAATCTTACGAACATCCCTAAATTTTTAGTGAACTCATCTGCATGACGTGGAGGGCACGTGATTAAGGTATTCAACTACGTTCGGAACCGTGATTTTGCAAAAGCGTATAAATGGATAATATTTATGTCATTAAGTGTCACTTAGATTAGAAAATGTATATAATAGTGTTTTAAGAATAGTATTACAATAAAAAAATTATTTAAATACAATAATTTGACAAAAATGAAACATAGAATGAACCCATTTTCGTAAATATTCTCCTTTGTGAAAATGCTTCTATTACACAATATGTTGCTCGTATATATAGCTCACAGACCTCTGTACAGAGGTCAACTAGAATTCTTTTTGAAATATATCACTTAGAAGTGGGTTTATCCATGTTTTACGACAACAGAGGGGAGAAATTTTAAGAAAAAAAAAAAACGCTACTAATGGGTTGTAACTCTAAAAATAATGAGAACTTTTCATTAAATCTAGTTGAGCTCTCTCTTACAGTTAAGGTTCGAGGCTATACAGGCAAAATATTATTATATTAGGCTAGAAGTTTTCTCAGGGAACATTTTGAAAAAAGGTTATTCTAAGTTAATTTTTTGCCAAAATATTGTATTTAAATAATGTTTTTTTCAATATGTCATTAAAACAATTTTATACATGTATTCTAATCTAAGTCACATTAAATATCATGAAAATTATCCATTTATGAGCTTTTTTTTAAAAATCACGGTTCCAAACGTAGTCGGATACCTTAAGAAGAAATTGTATTTAACTTCTGAAGATGGAAAGGAATCCTATCACAACAGTGAGGGATATTAAAAGTTGTTCATCGAAGCTAATTTGATAGAGGGCAGATTGTAATGCCCCGATCGCTCGGAAGTAGTATCTCCGAAACAGCACGAATGAGGTTGCTCGTGATTTGCCGTTTTTAGTATTTATGCGAAAAGGATAAATGCTGGGGAAACCAGCAGTAAACAACAAGATGTTGGGTACCCATGCGTCATGAAAGGAAAAGAGCACGAGATACTGTCCTGCTTGGTAAAGCAACCGGACAGTATCTCAGATGACAGCCCGAGTTCAGCAGACACTGTTCAGTATGGGAGTGCTCAGTAGACGCCCCACACACGTGGACTCTGTTGACCAAAGGTCATTGTCAGCTACGCTTACACTAGGCCCAAGAACATCGAGACTGAACCGTAGAGAAGTGGAAGAGATAGTGGTCATAAATCATGATAGTGGAGCTAATTTCAACTTGCTGGACTGTATCTTACAGTGATCTCGCTATGCTGGAGATCCCCGGCAATAAGAGAGCCGACCAAAAAGCCAAGCAGTTAGCCGAGTCATCTGAACCGGAAGTCCCCTTGACTCTCAGAAGAACAAAGAGCATTATATCCACATACATTGACAAATGAACTATCGTAACTCAAAAAAGAGCATTAAAAAGCCATAGAAAACCCTGGCCACTATGAGTCCTATCCCGAAGCGCCTGGAGAGAGTCCAGGCTGTTGTCCGCTTTCGCAAAATCATCGATGGCCTGGCTGCTGTTCAGGCCTGCCCGCTTTGTGGCCATGTCAGAATGAATGGCGACCATATGCTCTAATACACTAGATCCAGTGCCAACTGACTACGTCGTCAGTTGGCACTGGGAGACTCGAAGTCAAATGGTCAAAAAACCATACACAGGCGTGGTATAAATAAATAGTAAGTATGTATCATGATTTTCCATTTATCACATTGATGGTCGTTTCAAGAGGGCGAGTCTTTGAGACGAACAGTAGCTCTTCCATGTACACTGAGAGTGGTGGTATTATGCTTTGGGGGACACTCCTATGGGCAGTTCTGGGATCCTCAATTGTAGTAGAGAAAACCATGAAAGTTACAAACTCTATGAACGTATTTGCTGGTCTGTGCCTTCCCCCCTATATGACATTCGTCTTCCCAACTAAAAATAGAACTTTCCAGCAGGGCAGCGCTCCATGTAACAAGGCTCGAATTGTGTTAGAGTGGTTCGAGGAGAAGGATGATGAATTCTAATTAATGCCTTAGACTCCTAACAGGCCGGTTTTTAATTTGATAGAATGCATTTGGGCTTTCATACACAAAAGATAATCCTCAGACATCCCTCCCCATATCGAATATCTTGATTTTGCGCAGACCACGGCTTATAGACATAGTATAACCTGTCTCCAATCATCTAACAAGAACTTGTAGCATCCATGCCAAGGAGAGTTGTAGTTGCTTTTTCCAACCAAAGGTGGTGTAATGGATTATCGAGAAGGTGTTCATATTGATTTCCGCTCTTGATGTATGTCTTATACAGAGTCTCCTAAAAATAGCACCCAAAAATCTGCACAGCGAAATCTCGTTGGGAGTGCATAAAAATGCCCAAAATCGGGTGTACTATCGTGATCGATAACTTAGAGAAAAATATGGTAAATTATAGTGACGAATGATGATGCATGATGGGACCTATGGCTACTCCTGCGCGCGCTTGTACGTGATTGGCTGTATATGGTATACTCCGGCCGCTGGATTGTACATATGGGTCCAGTTCTGTCACTACGATCAACATATATCTTCACATTATTGATTTGTTCTTCATGGGACAACCTCAAGGATTGCTGCTGTTTCGACACATAATTACACAAACGGACATATTGCTCGTGTTCATGTTCCTTGTACTATGGGCACCACGTGCTGCTGCAACGCGTGCACTCATCCATTTCATGGTGCACTCAAGCCTGCTTCGATATGCACAGTGGACACTTTGAACTATCTGCCTTTTTGCAAATACTGCTGTTTATGTGTCCAATACGGTATTTTTTTCTTGCACCGGCAGTGACGTCATACTTCATTTTTCATGTTTTTCTCGTAAACTATGGACCACACAGGTACAGTTCTTTGGACATTTATTATGTATTCTCAACGAGGAATCTGGTTGGGCAGAATTTGGACGCTATTTTTGGGACACTCTGTAAATATTATATAAATGTGGAAAAATTCGAAATGGAATACAACAAGCATAAAAATGTTTATTTGTGTATTGTACAATAACATATTAAATGATTTTCTTTTCCGCTATACGAATTGAGGAATCTTTTTTTTTTATTTATAGCAGATATCGTTTTCTTAAACACTGTATCTTTCATTTAATATTTTGAAAACTGTAGAAAAAACTACGGCTTCACCAATGCAGTTTGTTTAAACCACGCATCTTTTTCAATTCCTCTATTAGCTCACTCTCTTTCTATTTATATATATACGGTCGAACCTCTATATTGCGAATTTTTCTATATAGCGAACTTTTTCCTGGGAACCTTGCACATTTCATGATTTTCTTCGTAAAATAACCTCTCTATAGCGAAATGCGTTTTCTATAAAACGAACTTTTTCTTTTGAGATTCAATTTTTGTTCTCCCTTTTTTTCAAAGTATTTCTGAAAAAAATTCAAGCTATTTTCCCTTCAACACATTTTATGGTGGTCATAAATCTTGAACTGGTTTTATTAGATCCTAACTCGCAAATAGCAATAGAGTTCACACAGGACGTTTCATCCAAGAAGTGCAACCTTTCACCCCCATTGCCTAGGTTTTCTAGAAACATCTTCGATATCCTCTTTCACCCTCAGTGGAGTTGTTCCGGGCCCCCATGTTCTAGTTATAAAATAATGTATGTTTAATATCACTTGTATGCTTTAAATTATAAAATGTCCTTAAAATTCATTAATTTTAGTATAAAATTATTTTTTTAATATTGAAAATACAGTGAATTCTTCGACATCCTTTTTTCTTGTTTTCCTTGCAGTTTTTTTTTTTTTTTGGTAAGATTTATAAAATAAATAGACATTAATTTACAAAAAGGTATGAATAATTATTTTTTTAGAATATAGTGTGTATGAATTTAAAATTTGTTTAATGTGGTTTATAAAGTAAATTAAAAGATGAACCTCTATATAACGAATTTTCCATATAACGAACTTTTTTCCAGGATTTAGCGACTTCGTTATATAGAGGTCCGACTGTATATTGTTCAAATTTTCAATCGTTAATAAAATACTTCATAATGTTAATAAAATACTTTTTATTCATGTTCAAATTAATATTTTTAAACTTGCAGTGGGAGACACTTGATGTTAATACAGTTTTTTTTCAAATATTAATTCATTAATTAAATTTTATTTTTCAACTTTAAATTTATTCAGTGTTATTTCTAAGTTAGATTGTAAGTTAAATTGATCTGCAACAGATGGCGCCCGTAGGTTTTTCTAACAATGTAGGAATTTACTTTAATTTTTTTTAACATATTTTTATTATGTTTAAAGCAAACATATATATATAATAAAGTTGCTTGAGACAATTTTAAACTTTTCAAATCTGAACTTCCTGTAATTAAGTATTCGAGTAGAATATGTTTCGGACTTTCTGTACTGAAAAAATTTAAAAGAAAGACTTCTCATTCATTTCTCCAGCTTTCGTTATGAACGATAATAGTTTCCTAGCTAAAGGAAAAAAGAATAGCAAAAAAGTTAAAGGACACGAAATTTTACGCTTGGAATAGACATAGCGAAAAATAAAATGGTAACATTTGGAAGGTTTTCAAAACACCGCAATAAAAGAATCATAAAAAACGGAAATGGGAAAACTTGTGCCTGAATTGTAAAACTAAGAAGATTTTCACGCAACATGAAGCTAATAGATGTTAATCTTTTCGTTGAAAATTATGCGGAAGAAGGAGCGAAAATGCCTTTATGAACTTTCACTCTGAAAAGTTTCTGAATAACTTACTTCAGAACTATTTACTTAAATAAAACTAAATTTTTGGAAGATAAAAAATTTGGTAGTGAACTTCTATTTTGTAAGAAACTCAAATTCGGATTAATGTAACAGACAAGAATCAGTTCATTTTCGATAACAAAATGTGATAAGAATTTGGTTTTTAATTGACACCGCACCCGCAACACAATACTAATGTTGGTTTATGTAATTTTAATCATTTTAAAGAAATGAAAATGAGAGAGACGGCATATTGGTAATAATATTCAAAAATTTGCCAATCATGGCATCTTGAAAAATTTAATTGAATTCCACATATAAAAAAAATTATCAAAATAAGCTTTTAAAATAGAACTAAATGAACGCCATATACACAAGAATAACTAAAACAAAACTACTAATTCTAAAATCTGAACATATATATATAAAGGGGTGAGAGGAACCCCCTTATATATATATGAACCCCCAAGGAAAATACCCCCTTCTGAGGGTTTTTTCCTTGGATCATTGTAACATATTTCCAGCTAACTTCTGTTTTTTATTGTATATTGATTGGTTATTTTACTAACAACAAACTTCAAAACACAAGAATTAATCGCAACAAACCTTTCATTTCATAAAATTTTTCAAAATTTTTAATCAAGTTGAGGATGATGACACCTGTACTGGAAAACCACTCACCAAACTTCAACACGCGACAAATTTAAGATGTGTTGTTGTAACTTATGCCACCTGATCGCAGTAACATCAGATCAAGGTCCACAACATTCATCGCGGCGAAGGAGCTAAATTCTTACGCCCGTCGTTAGTCTTAGCTTTGAGCACTATGCACAGGTGACAGTATTATTTTAGCTCGGTTCCACACTATTTAGAGGGAGAACGCTCCGGGGGGTTCAAGGGCCTAAAATCTCTCTTCCAACAACCTCACTAGAGGACTTGCGGCTCGACGACTATTTAGAGTATCCCCCATTCCGCCAAGGCACTGTACATTTACAAACATCCATGCCTTCTTCGGGATTCGAACCGAGGCCCTACGGCACCGCAGTCAGCGTCACTAACCACTATAGCTGATGGAAGGCTAAATTTAAGATGTATCAGCCTTTAATAGCATGAGGAGACGAACCGATTTGATAGCGTAAACATTCCTCTTATTCAAAATCACATACAGTAATACCTCGCGCGCGACTTATTCTCTCCCGACTTGCACGAATTCGGAGTAACGCAATTTTCAAATCTCGTCGATTCGTTTATATTTTATTTTATTTTATTATTTTTTTCATTATTAAAACTTATAGGCGGAATTATTGCCAGAGCCTAATGAAATAGGTAATTTAAATGAAGAAGTTGTCGATCTCTCTCTCTCTTGCCAGGAAAATAAATTCAGAAGTGGAGAGTGATGACGTTCAAGAACTGCTGGATACCCGCAATCAGAAGATAAAAATGGATGAACTCATATAAAAGCATGAGCAAGAGCAAGACATTGAAGAACTTGAATCTGTAGACCCAGTTCAACCAGAAGATAGATAGAATGACAGTTGGTAATTTGACAGGCCTCAGATTAATTGAAAAAGGATTCCAAATTTAAGAAAACATAGACTCCAATGAAGAGCGTAATTTTTCAACAAAGCCAGGAATAAAAAATTTACTAGCATACTACGAGGTAATTTTGCGGGAGAAAAAATTATTTTTAAAACTAGCAGACTGCTTATTAGATTTTATGAAACTTTCTACATAAAAATAGCTTTGTTTTGCTTTGGTTTATTAAACATTTTTTTCTAAATATTATTTTCTTTCGTCTCCTGCCTTAATCAAAAATAATGTTCACGTATTTATATGCGAAGTTATACCCCAACTTACGCGAATTTGATTTATGCAGTTAACACTCAGTCCCACCTATTGCGTAAGTTTGGGGTATACAAATAATTACTCGTTATTTCGGAATATAGACTTTTGAACTGAGTCACATACAGTTGAATCTGTTTTTGTGCGGTAGATAGGGACCGTATAAAAATAAACACACAAAAAAATATTCAAAAATTTCATAAATTCTTACATATGATAAATAAATTCATGGAAATACTACAGAAATTTTTTTATGCGGCAGATAGGGACCGCATAAAAAAAGTCGCATTTATAAAGTATGCCAATTATTTACGAAATTTATATAAGAATACTTCCATAACAAAATAAGTAATTAAATATTACACGAGGAAACATTTAAAAAACATATAGTTTATCATTATATACACGGAGAAATTTTCAAAATGCACATACATAATTCATTGCTACTCATCGTAATCCAAAGCCCTGTAATGAATAAGTTCAAAATCGCTTTCGCGTTACTTGAAGGTACAATTTCAATTGATTTATTTTTTGGCAACATAATGTAAGAGATAAATTTTTGTGACGAAGATCGGGTGGTCAGTTATTTGTAAATGTCACGATAACCAGATATACATGATTGAAGCTTTTTTTTTTGTAATTTTATACTCCTTCCTTAATTGGTATCTATTTAATGAAAATGCTTTTCCAATTTGTTGGAAAGCTGGATCCCTGCACATTTTTATCCGCTCTCAAAGAATACGGTTCTTCTTGTCCGTCTTCATAATCTATCAAAAATGTCACTGTCATTGAAAGTTTCGTCTTCAATAAAGCGCGGGCTGCTGGAGCGTTGAGAGAAACCAATTAAACGCGTATTGTCGAGAGACTGTTTATAACAAATGAACAGAGCGTCTTGAAGTGTCTATACGTACATTTCAGTGGCGTAACGTGCACCTCCGCATAACGAGGGGCAGGGCTCTTGGGCCCCAAAGTCTGACTAACGCTAAATACGTATTTACCCAATTTATAAAATATAAGAGGTAAAGAGGTCTGAGCTATATACAGGCAAAATATTATTATAATAGAAGCATTTTTCACAAAAGGAGAATATTTTGAAAAAAAATTATTCTAAGGTAATTTTTTGACAAAATATTGTATTTAAATAATTTTTTTTTTTTTGTCAAAATGTCCTTAAAACAATTTTATGCATGTATTTTAAACTGAGTGACACTAAATATCGTGAAAATTATCCATTTATGTGCTTTTTTAAAATCACGGTTCCGAACGTAGACGGATACCTTAATGATGGCAAAAAGAGTTTAATCGAATCGCAAATAAGGCCAAATAGATATATATATATATAATGTTTTCTTGTCTAAGTTCTAGTGATAATATATTTTACAGACAGAAGTTCTGTAGTCTCGTTATAATGAATTACAAATGCCTAAAATAAACACATTCTATATCTACACGAATAGTTACATTTACTGTACATTCAATTAATTATTAGTTCAAAGGAGGCTGATAGGTTGAATTCATTCTATTTGCAATAAAACAGATGGTGAGAAAATAGGGAAGAGCTTTTCGCATTCATAGATGAAATCTAGTTTTCCGCTTCGGGTCAAACTCTACCATGCAAACCAATCGAATTAGACGTCTATAAACTTAATTTCGGGATAGTTTGGAATTATCAATCGATCCTTTAGCTCGAATATATTGTTGTTCTGATTGGAAGGATGAAACATTTGAGAAATAAAATAGAACAAGGTATATGAAGAGGCGGCTCTAGGGCCTGATAAACCGGACTCGTGTCCGGGGCGGCAAATTTTAAGGGCAGCATTTAGATCGAATTTGGAAAATATTTTTTTCTCTTACTAAAAACTTGATACATTTTCTGAAATATTATTGGGTGTGTGAATTTTGTATTTCATTTAACGTATCGTATTTTTTTTATTTTATACTCTGTATGTTAATTTTTTTTATTCTTAAACTTAAAGGATTCGAGGTGGGAGTATATGTTAAATCATGAAATTTGATATGTTTACTCAACTTTCACTAGCAATTTTTTCCCATCCAGCCATCCAGGAGTGAGGTTGAAAACGGACATTCCTTTCACCCGTGTGATGTCCAGTGTCAGCTATCCAAAAGGGGACAGAGGTAATAAGAATTTTAGTAGATAGAGAGCGACAAGAGGTGTTTTATTTTTAGTTTAAAAGTTAAAAAATTTTCCCCCCACCCA
>BMAV01024811.1:0-62428 GCA_019973955.1 Trichonephila inaurata madagascariensis
GTTTTTTTTTGTTTAGGAAAAATTAAATTTTTAAATTTCCCCATTAATTTTCCCTTTTTTAATCCCTTCAGTAACGTGAATATATTCATAACAAAAAATAAAAGATAAGCCGCTTTGGAATGTTAAACTCAATTGACCTCGTTGACTTTTGTACCATTATATACTGAAGGAAACACACACACACAGCTAATCTTTTTTCCCTCAATTTGTCCATAGGAAATTATGCATTAAAAAACAAACAAATAGAAACAGGATTCTTACTTGAAGAGCTATTTAAAGAAAGAATAACATTTCTCTTAAATCTTTGAAAATTAATTCCTTGAGCGCGTTTTTATGAATTTTCTATATTTATCTCGTCTATTAATTTCATCCTTTACGTTGGGATGATCTGGCGAGTTGAAAAGGGCACGAGATAAGAAAGAATATCACAATTAATCGTTATTCGAGAAAGTCGGAAATACGAGAAGAATCTAAACATAAAATGTTATCTATTTTTTTTTTTTTTTTGATTTTGGTTAATTTATCAGATCTAGAGTTTACAAGCACTATTCTCCTTCCTACTTTTAAGATTTTTCTTTTAAATTTCACAATACTGTACAACATAATAGTCTTCCGTTAAAAAGGACTTTGTAGTATAAATTATCTAGATAGAAATATGACTTGACTCAACACGATCGATTTAGACAGATAAAACAAAAGTCAAATGAAAATTAAAGTCATCAGCTTAAAAAGAAAGAATCAACCTTTTTTCGCATTAAAAAATTTTGAAGCTAAAATATTGTAAACAAGCTCAATTCGTGAAAGTGCAATGGCTCTCACACCGCCGTGTTCCAATTCAAACGGATGAAAAATAAATATAACAACGGGAATTAATATTATGGAGATGATGAGACTGTGCAATATTACCGTTAGGTATAAAGCATATTTATTAAAACATTATTTATTATTAAAACATATTTTCCCATAAGAAGGAAAACATTTAAATAATAAATTCAATTGTTTCAATAGCCAATGGCAAATCAAAAAGGGACTTTGCGAAAATCTAAGACTAGAAGAATTAAAATATTTTATTAAATATATTCATCACATAAAAGTATTTAAAAATTTTGAAACTGTGTGTGTGCACTCCTACTCGACATTGAATTTTTTTTTTCTTCAAAGGGTCTCCTATAAGCCATTTGTATCAACTATAACTAACTCATAACTTAATTGTACATAATCTTTAATCCAAAGAAATCAGACACAGGAGATTCAAAATTCCAAGAACAACGAAAGCACTCGGCCAGCTAGAGCAAATTAATACAAAAAATGATGGAGGATGAAAAAAGAAGAACACTGATGAAAATAGCAGAGATTTCAAGAGAAACAACGGATAGAGCTAATAAATAGATAAATAGCCATATTCAAATTGTATTTTATTCAAAATTATCCTCCTTGAAGATGCCAGATGTAGCAATAGAAGAACAGGTTTCAAAAGAATTCAGAATACAGGTAAAGAAGCATTCAGAAAATCGAATACAAAATTTTCGGATATGAAAATTCTGGAACAATTAATTTATGTTGAAATTTTAACCCCCTATTTAGAGCAATACAGAAACAGCTAATAATCAGATAGAGAACATAAATTTAGTCTCCCAAAACCCAGTGTACCACGCCTATACAATCAGGATTGGAAAAATTAAAAATATTCCTTAAAACAAAAATAATGAATTGTAAAATAAAAGCACTTGTAAATAAAAAACATTCCTTGAAACAAAAATAATGAATTGTAAAATTAAAATACTTGTAAATGTAAAAGATACCTAATGGAGTAAAACTGTTTTTAGATATCCTGTTTTTTTAATGTTAAATATCTTATTTTATATACTTTGCTTGAAAGTACAGTGAAAATCGCTTAACGCGAAACTGAAGAGACTGAAATATTGTTTAGTGTTAAAGGATATTACAAAAAAAGCACCCATATATTTATCAAAATTAAGCTTATTAAAGTACATTTTATTTACATAGATATGTGTTTTTGCATGTATTTAAAAAATCAAGGAAACAAAAACTTCCAGAAAAATTTTAGTCTTTTGAAAAACAAAACATTTATCATGTTTTTGGAAAATAATTTGATACTTTTCTTTGTATTGTCTTTTTTTAGCATCAAATTTTCAAAAAATGCTTCCATTTTGTTATCTATTTCACCTTTGGAATGCGCGTCTAAATAACTGCGCATACTTTTCATGATGTTCCTCATTTCGGATGACAAGGAACAAGAGCTGCATTAGTCATTTCATTTTCGTCGTCGGATCTGCTTCAATGATATTTTTTGAACTTTGAACAAACTCCAAATGGTCTTTATCTACCACGCATTTTCATCATCTATTGCAACGAATTCTTTCGATGATACAGTAGGTCACATCAATAATACAGAAACTTTCTCAAGCACCCCTCTTAAATCTCGCCTGCGCAGCTGGTGTTTTTCGTATTTTGTTCATTCCCTGATGGGAAGTATATTCATGTTAAGCGATTTTCGTTTCGTGTAAAGAGAAAAAAGATGTATGAAAATACATAGTTGTTGTTACTAATGCCACCTGATAGGCAAAGGCCAGATCAAGGCCCACGAAATTCATCATGGTAAAGGGCTAAGTGACGCCTGTCGTTAGCCGTAGCTTTGAGCACCATACAGGTAACATAACGATTTAGCTCGGTTTCACCTCAATTTTGATGGACAACACCCTGGGACAACCACCACGGGGGTGGTCAGGGCCTCCCACCTCTCTTTCCCTTCCACCAACCTCAAGAGAGGACTTACGGCTTGACGGCTATTTAAAGTACCCTCATGCCATAAAGGCACTATACATTTATAAACATCCATGTCTTCTCCGGGATTCAAACCCAGGTACAACGGAAAATACATAGTACTTTGTCGGAACCGTAGTATATTATTTCACTTTGCGTAAGCCGATTTTTCGTCACAAAGCGTTTTTCACTTGTTAAATGTATTTCATTTGCATTTTGATTTCAATTTTAAAATCCGTTTACAATTGAATTATTTGTATTTTGTTGTATAGTTTTCTGTTTGCATGAAATTTTCTGTTGTTTTGTAGAAATAATGATTTGTTTGTTTTGCCTTTGGCTGGCTGTGTGCATTTGTTTGTATTTGAGTAGGTTTTTTGTTGTAGTTTGTATGCTCTTTTGTATATATTTTACATCTTCTTCATATACATATATGTATATCTTTTTCATTTGGTAGTAGCCAGAAAGTACGTATCCAAGGTTAATGTAATAAGGTGCGCCCTAAAAAATTTGTTCGTTTATTCAATAATTTGCACATACATGACATGTTTTGGTAATTTCAACATATGGTATTGCCGTTAATTTTGAATGAATATCTGTTTTACAATAGCTCAGCATAAGAAATTTTTAGAATAAAATTTGGTTTTCAGTTAATTTTAATGTTTCATTTAAAGGCACTAATATGAACATTCTTACATGTTTTGCCGAATCTTGCTGGAATCTAATGTGTTTTCAAAAAGGTGAGATTTTTTTTTTATCTATAACGCGCCTGCCAGCTCCCCGCAAATTCACTTGGTGGGTTTCAACGAAACCACTCTAAGGAATAAAAAGAAAAGTTTCGACCCAAGTTCAAGTCTAGTAGATCTGACTACTAGTTAAAAAATAGGAAAATGTTGTGATAAAATTACGACTCCCCCCCTCCCTCAACTTAACTGTCAATTCTGCATAACCCGTTCATAGCGGATCTGTACTCCATAAAGATATTTATCAAATTTCCAGTCTATTGGTTAACAGTTCAAAACTTCAGGTTTTTCTTACATGTGTGCCCCAGTACCCCATCTCCACTCTCTCTGGGTCAGTTTACTCGTAAGAAAGTTCTTTAGTGGATCTCTACACGAATAAACGAATCATGTTTGCACCAAATTTCAAGTCTAGATGCTTATTGTTCAAAAACGGGAATTTTTTAATGTAATTCCTCCGCAACCCTCTTCCCCTTGTTGGAGTATTTTCACAAACCTCGTTTTTAAGAGGAAACTCCAGTTCTCAATATATGTATCTACCGCAGTACAAGTCTGTAGGTCTAATAGTTTCAGTGAAGTTATGTCGTGATGAACGATTGGTCGCTGTTCTGCTATATATATATGTGTGTGTGTGTGTGTGTAGATGGGGAGTATACATACATAATTCAAGGGATTGAATACTCCACACAATAAATTTCTCTTTATTTATAAGTTATGTTATGTTTCAGCTTATATTAAGTGTTATAAACTTAAATGTTAATAAAAAACAGGTATACTGTAATGAATACGTACTTTCAAGAAATTGAATGGTATTCAAGTATTACAGATACTTTTCATTTAAATAAGAGACTTATAGAAAGTTATCTCTGTTTCTATATAAAAAGTTTTTCGTACTGCTGTAGTAAATTTATGCAACTACATTTAATAAAAGCAACTACATCTTTACAACAGAATGGAGACAAAACCACAGTTACATTTATGATGAGGGCGAGGCTTCGCATAAACGTGCACAAATAGTTAAACATGACGATATAATGCAAATTTACGGCCAATTATGAATAAAAATCCATAAGCAGAAAAATATAGAACCTTCTATGAAATTCAAAGTAAAAGCCAAGATCAAGGCTTGAAATTTATTATTTTTTTTCCTGCTTACAATACAATGAGAGAAAAAATTGAGGTACACATAATACATGTAAATTACAGCTTTTAATTTGAGCCATGAGTAAGAACAGTTGTACAATTTGTACTATGGAGGTTAGTCCGTCGTTAGGCGGTCAGGGATTACCCCCTCCCCCTCTAGTTTATAATTACATATAATAGTCTAAAATTGTCGAAATTCGTACACTCTAATCAAACTTATTAAATGAAAAACGTTTGAGAAATGGTATACATTTAGATTCCTGTAACGAGCCAGTATTTCATGAAATATTTATTACAGCGTTTCACATATATTGCCAAAGATTTAATCCTTTTTTCTTAGTTATTTTATTAAAATATTATTTAAATAGCTCTAGTATTTGCATAACAATAAATTTTATTTTTGAACAGTTAAGGATTGAGTTAATTTTAATTCTACATAGCATGCCACCCCTCATTAACAAAAGTATCCTTAAAAGTGATCGCCACCAAATGCAATGCGATGATTTTTAGAAACATGTAACAGAAGAAAACGACAACCGTACATACATAATTAAGCAACTATTGCAACAACTATAGTAAAAAAACATCTCAAAAAATGCAGTACTTATCTCTGTGTTTGTTGGTTTTAATATGAGATAAATAACTCAAACATAGCAGTGCCCTTTTAATTCGACTTATAAAGTGTATTGCAGCAGACTGTTTAATCGTTTCAACCATCTCTCTCTACCTAAGCATTCATTAACTATTACACGACAAATTATTATAAAAGAACTAACTGATTATCTAAAAAACAAAAACTATAACTATGGAAAAAATTTTGCACTCTACGGTCAACTATTGTAAAAAAGCTTTTTGTAGTTGAATATGTTTCCTAACGAATAAGTACAGTAAACTAGTACTTATTATTTCCACAATTTAAATGCGCTGACTTTTTTTCCAATTCTTATAGAACATTAAACATGATAATTTTTCATTCCAAATAATTGAGAATCTTATCACAGCCAATTCATAACAAAAAGGGATGGAAATCAAGACAACACAAGTGCACGTCGCCATAGCAGTCGTTGCTCAGAATACGCAAATGAAAATATTCGAAATCTGTTTAATAAATTTAAAAAGAAGTTATGCAATCATTTACGGAATTTTCTGTCGTTCAACGGAGGATTAAAACACCGAAGTCCAGAATCGTGATAGCATTCGGAAAAAAAAGAACGAAAGAAATTAATTAATTATGAATTTAAAGCATTTCCCCGGGGAGAGTTGCTTCTTTTTACGAAATCGTTTGATGCCAGGAAATGTACAGGTTTTCAATAAATAATGGTATTGTAAATGAGATTATATACTGTGTTTAAATGACGGATTCCGTGTCAGAATTGTGTGGATGACATTAACTTAAGAATGTTATTTTGTTAACGTTTTTGTTCTTCCGTGTCCCAAATTTAAATTTCGAAAGCATTGAATAAAATGGATCATTGTCAATCTTTCAGCGGTAAAATGAACAAAAAAAGTAACTTCGTTACAAAATTCGTAAAACACTTCAATTGATTCTTTCTTGAGTGTAATTGAAAGGAATCAGAAGAATGGATGCACTTAACGAGAGGGAGAATAAAATTAAAAACACCAATGTAAAAGCTGCGCAGGAGGCTTTAGGTGGCGAGGACTAGCCTCCGCGTATTTTTGAACCATGGTCAAAAAACAGGGACGACACTTGAGCACAACCTCTCCCCGCTGCTTCCACGCCACATCAACTGGAGGACGTTTGAGGCAGACAGATTTAACGTCAAGGACGTAGCTCAATGATAAGAGGCCCCAAGATACAGGGACACTCAAATATGTAACAAGGAATTGGAAATGTTATCCAATTGTTCTTTGAGCTCTCCTTTTCCAAAAATGACCCCAAGGAATTTTGATACAGGGGTCCCCACCCAGTGTTAGCTACGTCAATGCTGTGGCGCAGCGACCCCTCCCTGTACACGGCGTTAGCTTCAGCGGTGCACTAGACTCAAATTCATGACACGGCAGCCACAGGTCCATAACGTTGACCACTAGATTACCGGCCATCATGCTTCACCCGTTGGCCTACAGGATTAGTTGAGGATCATTATTAAGACAATTTTTTACGATGAAAAGGACAAAAAGTTAAGTAAAAACTAAGACGTAAATATATGAAACATTTTATTAATTTAAACATAATTGCACTAATTACGCTTACATCCCTTTTAATTATTTACTTAAAAGAGTATTTTTCTATCGAATGATTTTTTTTTTTGTCAATACGTCATTTTCTAGCCATCGAAAATTTCGAAGCAAAAATATCCTTTATATTGAACTTTACGGTAAGTCTAAGCTGAGTATCAACATTCCACTTGATTTCTTACTTTATAAAAATCGCAGGTGGTAGGTAGTGAATATTAACGTCGTACTGTTCAGCTACGAGGGCACGGCGACGGACCGTCATTTTGAAGCATGGTCAAAGTGACGTGGACGACGCATACTTCAGCACCTTCTCCCTAACTCCACGCACACACCAACGGGAGGACGTGTCAGCTCTCGACTTGATTTAAAGTGCATCGCTGCCTACAGCGGGTCTTTAGTGGTACTGGGCTCGAACTCGTGACCAAGGTAAGCCACGATCCGATGTCTATACCACTCGGCTTCTACCACAGCCGTTATGACTTGAAGTTTGGGGAGTAGTGCATTTAGTTCTATTTGTCAAAATGGTACAAGGCCATGTTTTTTTAGGGTTTCAGATTAGTAGTCTTTTATCCTATTGTATCTGGCAATGAAAGAATCCAATGAGGGAATTAATGAGTTGCCTCAGAACTGTAACACCGGCTAGTAGAAAAGAATATTATAAGGAGTGAGAGCGGAATAGAAGTTTAGTATTTTTACCTTATGTGTGTGTGAACTGGATGCAATTTTATTTCATTTATAATATATTTTAATCGTGATGCCATAACTAACACAGTACCGATTTAAGTTCATCCCGAGCCCTTGGGCGCCTGCTCCAAGCGCCCAGTGGATAAACTGGCACTGAATTAACACCATACTACCCGTATGATTCAGCTGCCACATTGTAGGACATTTTCAAAATAATTGGATTCCCACGATCCTGCATGCAGAGTTGGAGAATATAGGTCAATAATATAGACATTTAAAGCTTTATTATATAATAATTTTACATCATTTAAAGATATTTCTTAACATAAAGATAAAGATCATAAAATGAAACTATTTCTTCAATAAAAATAAAAATAATAAAATTGTACATATGATAAGTATTTTGAAGCATACTTATCGAAATAAGAAATAGATAACATAAAGTACAAGTATTTTCCTTCATTAGAGTCAAAAAGAAAGGTAAATAAAAATTTTAATGCAAACCTAGTGCTTGCACCACTTCATTTTCATGTCATAAAAATCAGAAGTATAATGTGTGACTTTCAATTTGACATGGTTCTGAGCATTTAGTTGTAAATCATTTCTTTACGGACTCGAAATATTTTTCATTTGTTCACTTAGATATGTAGGACCAAAAGTGAAAACCAGAGTACATGCAATTAAATCTCTCCAGCAATGGCGTTCAAGTAATTTATAAAACAGCTGTAAATTTATCTATAGAGTTATCTTTCAAATTTTTTCTTAGTTCCGTAAAAGTCCATAATTCTGAAGATGTTTGACAAATAAGAGGTCTGTTACAAATTTATCATCTTCCCTCCATTCCAAAATTGACAAATTTGTTTAGTGCGGAGTGCCACTGAGAAGTGTACCGCCAGGTGGCACGCGTTCCATATTCCATAAGTTGCCAACACCTGTTCTAGAATGTTGCGTATCACACACACATCTTCGTAGAATCTAAGGAATATAACCTTGAAGTGTGTGTTCTTCATAAACTTTTCGGGTAATTCGGTATCTTTGCATATTCATTGATGACAGCGACTTTTACAATGCTTTTGTAGTATCCTCCCTAAATTTCTTCCCCTCGCTATTTGACCACGTCTTCAGACCGTATTGTCACTTGAAATAGATTGTAGCAAACACTCTGATATTGAGGGTAGGGAGGCTATTTCATAGACATTGAATCTGTTTCTCAAACTATGCTGCCATCATAATGGTATCAGACTACCCGGAAAACACCCATTGCGCGTTTGAGGGGGGCAAAGGATTTCTTCCTGTTTGTCATAACTATCATCACCCGTGCACTCCTCTGAGACTGAACTATCAAGTTTATAAATTTATTATTCATTAAAAGATTATTAGATACCATTGCTCTTTTTTAGCGCATAAAGGTCCTGCCAGAACTATTGCCGTTAGGGGACTCATATAACAAGATTTATTAAAAATAACTAATGGATCTATAAATTCAAAAACACGCACATTCCCTTAGAATTAACTTTTAACCTTCTAGAATGTTGCGTATCCACACATCTTCGTAGAATCTAAGGAATATAACCTTGAAGTGTTCATAAACTTTTCGAGTAATTCAGTATCTTTGCATATTCATTGGGGACAGCGACTTTTGCAATGCATCTTCTTCAGACCGGATTGTCACTTGAAATATATTGTAGCAAACACTAATAATCAGAAGACATAATCCACTCCATAATCAGAAGACACACCTAACATATAAAGCCAATTAAAGGCGGAGAGAAAATTTTGAAATGCAGTATTTAATACGAGAATGCTTGACAATGTCTCCACACCCGGAGCTCGCGCATGATCGGTTCTTCAGCGTTGATTCCGCATCATGCGCTAGAGCTAGACTGGTAAAGAAAATGTTAATTGGTATCTTACTATTCCCAACTGCTCCATATTTTCTGTCTTCATAAACTGTTCAAACCTTCATTATTTTACTGGAGACGTTGACAAAATGAAGATTTGAAACTAAAAATATCAACAGCCACTCTCTAAAAGGCTATAATAGTACTTATTCCTTTTAAAAATTCAGCCCAAAGTTACTTTTTGAATTTTTTCTCTCCTACACTCAATTAAAGTTGTTAATTTTTAGTGTGCTTTATATTTATTTAATGATGTCAGTTAAATACTGGCAAATTTACAGTTTTATTCATTTTTTCTTAATTTTGATAATGTTTATCAAATTATTTTTTTAAAGCTTTCATTATTCTTTTATTGCAGATATATCATACACCACCTGCACATTCGGATGGAAAACAGATAATTTAACCCAGAATTTATTTCGGTGAAAACAGAACAAGTTGATAAATTCAGAATTAATTACATATATATAATGACATACTTAGTTAACATTTTTGTTAATGTCATTCAATAACAGTACGTAACAAGTAATATAAAAGAAAAATTACTTCAATTCCTTTTTAGATCAACAAAGAATCATTTCATTTTATTTTTATCAAATAATTACAATTAATATAAATATGTATATACATATGACAGAATGACAACACTAAGTGGCAATTAATTTATATTAATTATCATTAAAGTATCATATTGTCACCCAAAACAATCGCGAATAGAAAATTTCAGCTCAAATGAGTACTTTAAAATGTGAGGAAAAAAACCTTTTAAAGTTTTGACACAAGTCACCAAAATGGTCGCTAAGTCGCCAAAAATGATGAAAACATGGCTGTGTGTATCTGTAATTTTTTAAATAATTAGTTTTAATCAATTAATTATTATTAATAATAATTAAATTACCGTATTGTCATCCAAAATAATCGTGTATATAAAATTTCAGCTCAACTGAGTGCTTTAAAATATATTTTATTAAAGATTGATAATTTGAACAAGAGGCAGAAAATTTATTTTTTAATCTTTCAGCCATTTTATAGTCGATTTTACAGTATGACTTAATGCAGAATCTTTGTGAGAAACAAAGTTTCCTTCATGGTAAAGACGTTTACTTTTTTTTGATCAAGTGTTTCAAAACTTTATTCAGATAGTATTTAGCATCAATTTTAAAGTTTGGTTCTTCAAAAAATGGTTTTATTAAGCCTTGAGAGGTCATTTCTGTCCATACCATAACACCTGACGGCCAACTGGCATTTTTCAAAACTGCTGCGTCTTTGCGACGTTTTTTGCTTGAAATATATTGAATCTTCGTTTTGCCAGTTGTGAATGACAGATGAAACTGTGCTTCAACAAAAGTATGAACATGCTTTGTATCTACCTTTGCGTTACATTAAATACAGAGGCCAAGAAAGTTTTCTTTGTTTTTCTACGGTCTTAACAGGCATTTAATGAGACTGAAAATTTACTTTTATAGCCAATTTTCTTTTATCTGACGATGAACTGTCGATTGCTATATCTACAGTTTCTTGCCATAGGTTTTGAGGCAAAGAATTTCTACAGTGATAATTCGCTTTTCAACTTTTTTTTTCTTTTTCACAAGGACTTCCTTTCGTTCACATTTTTTCCTGGAGCTTTTGGTTTCGAGCCAAATTTAATTTCTTTTTGAAGTTTAGATAGTAACAGCTAACAGAAAAATGTCTTTTTTATTTTAAATGCTTATTATTTACAGAATTTGAACAACCATCCTTCAAAAAGCTGTAAAATTTCGTTCCGGGTTTGAGGATCTAATTTCAGTACTGTAATTTACTCCCACAAATAAAAAAGGATTAGATTGGTAATTTAAATGTTTCATTTTTCAAATAAAACCTGTAGTAAAACGACAGAAATTCATCATAAATATTTATATGCTTTTAAAATTGGTCATACTTATTTTGAATCAACCTGTACATATAGGAAGATATTAGTGAACTATAATAATAGGAATTGAAAAAGCAATGGTCTATAAAAGTTATGTATGTGGCCTGAAATTTCGAAAATTATCTCTTATTATTGCTAATCTGAGGAAATATCTGCAATTCTTTCATTTTCCCGCACTAAGCAAAAATTTCCAGAACCTATTCTCTTTCCTTCCTTAATTGCTTTTTACTCATAAACATTTAACTTATTTCACAGAAATTTCAGCTAATTTCCTTTCCTGGAATACATAGAAAAGCTAAGCGGAAAAGCAATTATCCGTTTTGGCGATAGGATAGTGAATGACAGGAACGCAAGATTTTACTTTTTGGATGAAAAGTAACAGATTCAAATTAATTCTAGAGCTGCGTTGTCTCTTCTGATCTTAGTTCTATTTTAATGCAGAGTGTTCGTGTTTAAAAAACTCAAAATGCACAGTACAGCTTTTTACCGTCTAGCTGGAATTATTTTCAAACTGCTTACTTTCTTTTTAGACAAACGAATACTATATATTACCATCGACTTATAATTCCCAAGGCCCTTGTTAATATTTCGAAATTGATGATGTAATTTCTCATCCTTCTAGAGGAAATGCGTTATGTGACGTAAGATATTTTGAAATCATTAGTTTTATACTCTGCTAAAATATTTTTATATGTATGTAATATAATAATAATAATATATATTTATATTCGTTATCTTTAATTTAAATCCTAATAAAGTATTTGTACTGAAGATGATGCAAAAGTACCCCCAGCTTTTCCTTCAGATACTAAACTTCCCTGTAGACTTACTGCCAGCTCTGTCTAGAATATATGTTCTCAAATTTTCGCGCCGCGGTAGCCTAGTGGTGAGCAGGTATCGGACCGTGGCTTGCCTTGTCACGAGAGTTCGAGCCCTCCGGTACCACTAAAGACCGCCGTGTAGGGCAGCGATGCACGTTAAATCTGTCGAGAGCTGAAACGTCCTCCCATTGGTGTGGTAGTTAGAGAGGGGGTGCGTCACTTGACCATGGTTCAAAATTACGTGGTCCGTCGCCAAAAGCCCCTCGTATAGCTGAACAGTGCGACGTTAATATTCAATCAATCAATCAATCTCAAATTTTCAATCTGATAGGACTTCTTACCATATTTTTTTGTTTGGGATACACCCCTGCTTACCTAATACTACAATTTTTGAAAATTCTATCAACTTAAAGTCTTTTACTAAGCTGGTACAGCCGCTTGTTTTAAAAGATTTAAATTTCTAATTGTAGGAAGTTTAGCGTTTAAAAGCTTAAGAAACACGAGTTATATGATTAAATTGCAAATTTAATTTATAATTAAAAAAACTGATCAAAAAATATTTATAATGGGAGATACAATGGTGCTTCAATAACAAATGGAATATGTTTGGCATACATTTTACCAGGTTCAACCCTAGATCTCCTTGGTTTAGTAGTTTTATGGTTTATTCTTTCTTTTTATTTTGAGTTTGAGGCAACTGATCTGAAACTCCTTTTAATCAAGAAAGTAATTAAAAAACTTTCGCAATACTCCATAATTCGGGATAAATAACAGGTAAGTGTAAGTTCTTTAAACCCAAAATTGCTGACATCCGTTTCTAAGCTTAACTTTTAAGATTCCGTTACTGCCTATTCTGATCAGTTTCTCGCGTAATGTGGACATTTTTTTCTTTCAGTATGACCATATGAATCAGTAGCGCACAATTGCGGAATTTTTCAAGGGTGGGGGCAGGGTCGAAAGTCCACTATTCTCGTATCATGCTCCATTTTGATTTTGTCGATTTTCGGGAACAAAAACAGTAAAAGTACCACTTATTCAATATATAAATAGCATTAATTAATAAAATTAATTATTATTAGCAAATACTTGATTAAATTTTATGTATTATATACATAGGATTATAATCAATTGGGAAAAAAAACAAGGGCTTTGGGGATGGGGGTCCGGACCCGAAGGTCCCCCCTCATGTGTGCCACTGATATGAATTCATTTCCTACTGTAGTAATTACCATAGTCAAGGCATTCCCAAACCTAATTTCAAAATCCGAATAAACGGTATTTAAATTTTGAATATAGATTGAAACGTCATTTTCCTGACAGATTGTCTGTGGCCTATTGAGAACAGGTAAAATTTGGTGATGTCCAATATTATACTAATTTAGCTTAATTCTGGCAACAAACGCCTATATACTGTTCTTGTTTTTAATAAAATTGATGTCTCGCATCATGTAACTCCAAATTAACCTCCTTAAATTTTTAGTAAATAAATGCAAAGCAAATAGGTAAAATTTGCTTCCATTTGACCAAATTTTATTTCAAAGTGAAAGTCACATGATGTCGTTTACCTAGGTTTCATTGTGACCCCCCATTTACACCTCATGAACAACCAAATTATTTTTTTGTGGTCGTGGACCCCTTGCAGGTCTTCATAGTACCCTGTTGATCGATATAGATCATTTTGGGAATCATTAGTCTAGAACAGTGGTTCCCAAAGTGGTTTCTGCAGAGCCCCAGGAGTTCTTGATGTTATTCAGGAGGTCTGTGGAAAATTAAATTGATTTGGGGGTCCCTAAATAACATAAAAGAGTGTCCGCGCAAGGTTTAGTATTAAAAAAAAAAAAAGTGAGCCATTTTATTTTCATGGAAATTTAAATAAATAATAATAATTTACTGACATTCCGAATGGGTGTTGAACCCTTTTTGGTGCATGAACTAACTCAGACCCCAAACACACAGAAGAATCCATACTCAATACAAGAGCATCTTATTAAAATATTCACAAATGAGGGACATAAACCAATGTTTGAACAATGATACACACATTCTGGTTACAAAAAACAGATCCCAATTTTATATCCTTACATTATGGGTTATTGTACAGAAGTTGTTGACTACTTTACGTCTTTCAATTGGTAGAACGTGGATTTAATGCTATAAAAAACTTCATCTAAAAAAAAACCCGGCTAAAAATTATTGTTTGTGGGGATTTGTAGTTGCTACTCACAAACATTGAGACGGACATAAATGTCCTCATAATATCTCATCAGGTTCATATTCAAGTCATTAATTTTTTTTAAATTTATTTTAAACAAAGTTATAATTTCACAATAACTTTTTAAACAAATGGGATTTTTTTTTAAATTTGGTGGGATTTTTATAGAGTGCATTTATGTAGCTTTTCACTTGAGAGTCCTTGGGAAAGTTTTGACTTAAAAGGGGTCCGTGGGCAAGTTTTTGATTACAAAAGGAGTCCATGGGAAGAAAAGTTTGGGAACCACTGGTCTAGAAGCACAGAACCAGTTAGAGTCCCACCAAAAAATCATATAAATCATGGCATTTGGAGAATTACCAGTTCCATATCTATTTAACTTTCCCTTTTTAAATATGGTCACCCTCCTAACTTTTAGAACACATTGCAAGTTAATATCACAGTACTTTTGATGTGTAGTACTTATATGTAATTTATACTATTTTTATTTATAATATAATATATAAAAATATAATTATATTATTACATATACAATAATTATATTAAAATTCTCTCATTTATAATAATATTTTATTACATTTAATTATAAATATTATTATATATTATGTTATATTAGTACCTTGTATATAATTATTATTATATTACATTATGATTAGTTTTCTTTTTAATTAATGTTAAATTATATGATTATTTTATATAACAATTATTATTATATGAATGTTATATATAATGATTATTATTAAATTATGTATTACATACTATTATTATTAGTTGATATAATTTTAATATATATATTACATTGATATTCATCATTGACTGATATTAGTTATTTTTAATCTATTCCTAAATTGTTAATTTGAAATATATCAATATATTTCAAATCAAGTTCTTTATAATTATTTTCCTCCTGACGATTTGCAACCACTAGACCGCCATCTTGGATTTCATATCACGTGCGATAACAAAGCGCTGCTTTGCGCAATAATTCCATTCCACGCCAAACAGCGCTTGGCGCTTAGTACCCCTATATCAAATTAGTTCAAAATTGCGTTCAGTATAGTGCCTTTTCCTTGGCCGTTTTCGGTTAATGTTAAAGAATAAGACCTGAATTTGGAACATTTTTCAGATATAAAAAAGAAATGAAAATATGATATTCTGGCTTCACTATCCTTTAGAAATCAGCATTTTTATCATACTTCCGTTTTTAACCGAGTTGATTCCTTTTTTCTGGTATAAAATGTGTTTCGCATTTTTTCATCCTATACCGTAATGTTAAAATGGGCTTTTGCCTTCACGTATTAAAAACAAACAAGAAAGTATTCACGGAATATTTTGAAATTTTTAAAAACACTACATTGTTAACAGAGATACGAGCTATAATTCTACAAATTTCCATGGAAACTGAGGCATTTTTCTGACTGAAAATAAGCTTCGGGTTTAGTTCAATCTCTCGTACTTTTACCGAAGACAGCCTTAAACGTCAGCTTATTTTACAATTTAGTGTAATCATTCGTTTCTGTAATATGCTCAGAAGGGTGAATCGCGGTTCTGTGGAGAAAAAAAAAAAAATTATAAATTGAACCTACTTTATGCGGAAATTATATATTCTATGGTATGAAGTTTAAGAGAAAAAATTGTAAATAAAAATAATTTTGAAATTTTTGAAGTTATACTTCTTTTGGGGCGTTAGAGAAATAGATGAGGTAATTTACAATGCGCACGCACACCATCATGGATGCGAAAAATCCTTTTGTCTAGAAATATACAGAACGGGACAAATCATTCTGCCTTCGAAATTTCCCTTTGGTAGAAAAATATTTCTCTTCACTTACCTGAAGAAGGACACCCGGGTTTGAACCGCGCGGAGACCTTTTGATCTGCAACCGAATGCTCTTACCACTGAGCTATACACTCGAGTCAGCTAACTTTTTGCTTTGCGTTATATAGAAAGGATACGAAAATGCTTTTTGATTAGAAAAAATGCAGAACGGACAGATCATTGCCGCCTTCGAAATTCTCAAAAAAAAATCAATATCTTCTCACTTCTCTGAAGAAGACTCCCGGGTTTGAACCGGTGACCACTGATCTGCAGTAGAATACTGTACCACTGAACAATACCCCCGCGTCAGTCAACCTTGCTTTGCGTTAAGTAGGAACGGGATAAAAAATGCTTTGTCTAGAAATATGCAGAACGGGACAGATCATTCTGCCTTCGTCCCCTCCCATATTATTGGTCCTATTGTCCCTGTGCGGGGTGTTTAAATTTATTTAAATCGTGATTATTCAGGTTTGGCTGGTCCGATTGACTTAGGCTGCTAGTATCGTTCAATCGGGAACGCCTTTCGTTCTTGGCCCAGATGCCCTGCTAAAGAGATTTTTAGAAAGATTTTAATCTTGTTACGCCAAAGAAGTATAACTTCTTACGTGCGTACATAAGTACACACACACTTTTTTTTAAGGATTCAATTTTTTGGTAAAAGTGTAAAAATGCTCAATTTGGTTGGATGAATTTAAACTTAAAATGATTATTTTCGTCCAATTAATAACCAAAATGATAATTACTGATAGTGCAAATGTACACTGCAACATTTCATAATCTAGCCCTTTTCTTTCTCGTCGTCGATCTGCAACTGATTCCAAGTTGTTTTTCTGTTTTCCTTCCTATCATATACGCTTCAATTTTGACAATAGTACGTTATTATTTTTTTTACTTAATACTAAAAGAAGCTGTTAAATGTACCTGATCTCGTACTTACTTAGTAGGTGTTCTTATCATTGCAATAATTGTTAAAAGTACCAAGATGCCGTTTCTTTTGACAAAAATTACTAACTTTTACCATAAGAGGTCTGCTTCTCAGTTCTTTGTAGCAGTTCATAAAATAAAATAAAAATCTATTTTATGTTATCTATGTACTAGAAAGCATATTTTCCCGTAATGTAGAGTTTCGAAATTCCGAGGAAAGCTTTCAATTCATTCCACTTCCTCACAATGAACACCCTGTCTAAAGCACTTCCCTAATTTAAATTACTTTCATGTTACATTCAATGTTTCTGGTTATCTATTTCACACAGTCTAGAATAAAGAATCGTTCACCATTTTCAATTCTAACTCGTAATTTTAAAGCACCGTATGGCGTGGTCGACACTTGAGCTGGTACCCCATGCTAATGTAAGAATTTTGAGTTCCAACGCATTTAACGCATAGCAGCCTCTAGACGGCGAGTATTAAATGGAAGAACTAATTCATTAGTGAACTTTTCGCCAAACTTCTTTGGCGCGTTTTTTGAGATCACGCCAACAAAGTTTTGGTGCTCAGTAGTTTCAATCCAGTATGTCGGCCTATCATCAAGAACTCGATATGAAAATAATTAAAGAATTGCTTATATTTTCCTGACGAAACAATTAACATAGATTTTAAAAGAGGCGAAAAACATGTTAAGCAAAAACCGTATTTGCCTTTCCTTTTGTAGAAAAAAAAAAAATGAAAAAAAAATACGAGTACCACGATTTTAAAAAAATAGAATACAAGAAATTTATGAATGCCTTATACAAAAGCAGATAAAGTTTGAGGTGTTCTTGAATATGAGGAAAAATTCCGAATTCCCTATAAATCTTATTTTTAATGTTTAAAATTAATTAGTCAAGAGTAAAATTGAAAATAAAATAAAAGGGTAAATTTGCAATTTGATGCCAGTGGAAAAATAATTATGCGTGATAGATTTAGAATTGTAAGTAAAGCAAATTTGTACTGTTAAATCCACAATAGAACATATACCCGCCAAATTTTTCATCCTGTCTAAAAAATTTTTCAGTTTGTTGGTTTACTTATCACATTTCATGACAGCTAAAATGAATAAAATCTTAATTAAGAAATGAGAGAATAAAACCCTCACAGAGAACAGTGCTAATTCTGCAATCCTTTTGGTTCATGTGTGGCCTGAAAGTGCAGCCCTATTATTTTAAAAAATCCTGGTACTGCTTGAAATATCCATGTTCGAATAAAACGACAGCAGACGAAAACTGCAATCAAGAAAACGTGAAGTATCGAAATGGTTTAATCGAATTAAAATTCTGAAAGTAATAAGGTTACCCCACCATTAAAAGAAAAAATTATAATATATTTTATAAGGATGACAACTACAGAGTACCAAAACATTAAGAATCAAAATAACTATATTATAATATTTTCGCCCAACTTGGCGATTATCAACAACGTGGCACGTAGCACCGGATATCAAATTGGTATCATAGGCTAGCATTAAGTACTTAAGTATAACGACAAATTGACTCATTTTAAAAATATTTTATTTATCTCTGTTAAATTTAACACTCAATACTAAAACACACTGCTTCTTCTTTCAACAGCATACCCTTTTTAAGTGAAGGTTAAAACTCTGTACATGATATTCAAAAATAAAACACACACAGTGCTAATTAAAAATGTAATAAAAGTCTAAAGTATTATCGCGCGGAGGAAAGATTCCCAAACATATTCACATATACAATTAAAAAGTTTTTAGTTAAAACCACAAAGTAAAATGATAGGTTTTTTGTGCATTACTTAGGAATTCTTATGTAATGTTTAGGTAAATGTTTGAATAAAATAATTTACTCTATAAAAATTATTTATCTCTGCTAACAATCCAAAGACCTGTATACAAGAAAGTTAGTAATTTAAGAAGCGTATGCTCCTTGTATCCTGTAGTCAAGAACAAAACGAATTTTTATTCTCGGCCATTTTCGAAACGGTGGATGCCTAGCTGCCAGAATGGCCTCATGAGCATGAAATAGTTTGGCCATTTTCACAAGTAATCAACAAATCAGAGTATTGTGGAGAGATAGATACAGTTTCTTAGATAGGAGCCTAACCATCGCCAACCAGGGCATGTGGAAAAAAAATTTAGATGTTGAGTATTTTCATGACGAACATCAAAAGTTTTTTGTTTCTCTGCTGCCTAATTTAAAAAGCTATCTCTAGTGTATATTCCCCGAAAGCAACAAAGTTGTGCTTTCTGGCGAACAATTGCGCACTTAAAACAACATTGTCCTACGCCGAGTTGCGTTGGGAGTCAAAAAATGCTCGAATTTCAAGGAATTTTCATGTTCTTTTCGATCATTGCAGTTTAATCGATAACAGCATGACAGCTGGATAGCAAAAACAGGGTGAAATAAACTCGCTCTCAAATACAAGGCATTCTCTTCCTTCAACATATTCATTTCTGTACAAATAGTTACTGTTCCCATAGTAGTATGGGGAAGATGCATTTTATTCAGGAGATTAATGATTGACACAACGTCGCACTGTTGAGCAACACGAGGGCTTTGGCGACGGACCACGTAATTTGAACCATGGTCAAGGACGTGGACGACACCTGAGCTGGCACTCTCTAACTACCACACCACACCAACGGAGGACGTTTCAGCTCTCGACAGATTTAACGTGCATCGCTGCCCTACACGGCGGGTCTTTGGTGGTGCTGGGCTCGAACTCGTGACAAGGCAAGCCACGGTCCGATACCTATACCACTCGGCTACCGCGGCCACTTTATTCAGGGAGAAGAGCGCCGAGAACCATTTTGATCACAGAAATCTTTTAGTGTCCACTGAAACCGTTTCATGTAAAATACCCAATAAGTGCCGCTTAGGAAAATCTCCACGCAAGTTGCTTTTTCAAATCTGTCAAATCAAAGACTTGAGCTGCCGATTCGTATATACACTTTTAAAAGATCTGTTCTTGCCTGATGGGAGTTAACATAACGGAGCATCTTCTTCAATTACGTCGGCTGAAATGTAGGGGATCCTGATTCTACCGACAGTATGCGAAATCCGAAGTTTCGACATTTAAAAAGTTCTGGAGCTCTTGCATGTAGAACAGCCTGTGTGTGTGATGAACTTTGAATTCCCTCGAAAGTTCACTACTAGCGGATAAAATTGTATCATAGAACAAACCTGGATTTCAAGACGCATAAAAGATCTACTGAAAGCATTCTGTCCACTAGAAAGTGAAATGGGTCATTAAGTCGAAGGTAACTGGGATTAAAGACAGCTAATTTTTAGCCAGTTGTCATGTAATTTCCTGTCAAAATTACTGTGTGACACTGTTGCTCTCATCGTGGAACGACTCATCCTGTCAAACCCAGTCTCTGTTATGGTCTTTTGTAGTTTTTTTTTTTGCCGCTACATGCATATGAACAAACCGTATATTCACAAGTACCCTTTTCTTAATACAGTCCTGGTGCACGGTGCAGTGAAATTTTAAATTTTTAATCTCGGGTGAAACGCGAGAGCAATATTTCCAAGAACCAAAACCACACCAGGTAGTAGTGGAGTAGAAAATTTAGGCTCTCTATCCTTTCGTCAATACACAGTTCGAAATTTAGCAGGTCCCACTGAAACATTAATTTTATCTTTCCCGTAGCCCAAACACTTCCTCGAATCCCATTCCATTTCCCCAGCAACATGAAAACATGTCCTCTTACTAAAGACAAAACTTCGAGAAAATCACGCTATTTTTCAAAAACTAGTAATGATGAGATCGTTACGTTCGGAGGGGAAAAAACGAAATTATTCTTTCTGCAAAATTATTATCAAATTTAAGAAGTTGGGGATAAAAACGGACGATTAACAATTTGGAAATGATTTTTATTCGATTTAGTTTTATAAATTTTGATCGCATATATTTTTTCTTTTGTTAGATGTTTCCCGCTTCGTTTGACGCGTTGCCTTAACTCCTGAACTGCCACTGGCGTTTATATGTCTTGCTAAACCGGTGCGCTGGACGTATAAATATGTCTTTCCGAAAATGCGATCCTTTTTCGCTGCTGTCAGTAAACTGTTCCGACTTTTGAAACGCAATTAAGTGACCGTGTAGCCTAGTAGTAATCATATTCACGGTCAGCGTGTCTTGGGTTCGGAAACCCAAGTGCCACTGAAGATCCACTGTATAAAGGGGCTGATGCCTCGTTAATCTGTCGAGGCTCAAAGTCCTCTTGGCACCATGTGTCACGCAGTAATCGTCTTGTGGTTGGCTTGTCATGAATTCGAGACGAGAACCCCTGAAGACCCACCATGCAGAGTGAACTGATGCCCATTAAATATGTAGAGGATCAAATGTCATCCCGGTGCTGCGGTTCAGAAGAAAGGAGTACAAGTCAGGTGTCATCCTTGTCACTTGACCCTGGTTCAAAAAAAATACGAGGTCCATCAATGATAATCCTCAAGTAGCTGAATAGTGCGACATTAATATTCCCTTACTCATTCAACTTGGCCCCGTGTGGAAGTTTGGAGAAGTGGTTCCAGCTCAGGAGTCGTCATCGTCACTGACAAGGATTCAGAATTCGCCTCCAAAAGCCATAACGTTGCTTTACAGTGGGACGTTAGTAAAAACTCAATCACTTTTGTATTTCGTTCCGAATTCTCCATCGTCATGGTGGCCGTAGTAGCCTAGAATGCTCGCGTAGCCTTCATGATAGCCTAGTGCCACAAACACGTGACTGACGTTATCGAGTCGCACCGAGTCCTAATGTTACTGAAGACCCACCGCGTAGTTGAACCCTATTTATTTAATAAGATTAGGCCGTGGTAGCTTAACGGTTATGGTCCCAAACTCGAGACAGCGTATCATGAGTTGAGGTCCTAGTATTACTGAAGACCCATTGTGTAGAGGGACTAATGGATATTAAATCTGCCGAGTCTCAAAGCCTTCCTTGAGGGGGTGGTTCCAGGTCAAATGTCGTTTTGTCAATTGAACATGGTTCAAAAATTACTTGGTTTTCCACCATCCTCCCATTACTTAAACGAGTAACGTTAATAAACACTCACCATTCACTCTGTAGTCTTAGCTTTAAGTCCTCATGCTATCCCGGCTTTGAATTTCCAAGATTGGGATGCCAGCTCAGGTGTGTCGTGCTTGTCACTCTCGACCCCTGCTTAAAAAGTACAAAGTCCGTCAACTTTTTTAGCACAGATCGTTTATGAAAAATTTTATAAAAATTTTTTATCTACATTCAAAGGAGTTCTATCCTTACTCGGGATTTTATTCTCTTCAATGATACAATGCTTATTTCAAAAACTGAGGTATATTTAATGTATAATTTGGACTATTTCAGCTATTATTATACCAGCTGGTTTTGTCTTTGATTTGTTGTTATTGCTAATGCCACTTCCCGAAGGTGCATAGATCGAAACCGACGACATTGGTTCCCCATATTTTGGAGGATTCAGATTTATTTCTTCAATATTTGTGCAGGTTTTATCAGTGATTAGTTGGTGAATATTACAAATGGAATTATTATTTTCATATCATGCGTTCTTAAGAGTTATTCTAAATATGGTATACATATGAAGTAAGCATGTTCAAATTATTTAGTTCCTTTGATTTCTAACCGACTAAAGATGATATTATCTTAAATCTACCCTCTAATTAAAGTCAAGGTTTCTACTAGTAATGTGATAACCCGCGCTGGGGTATCATCTCTTCATCATCCACGCGACCTATGTTTGAGGGAAATGGCGTGGACCACTAAAACTCTGCCATAATAAAATTAGCTTATTATGATCTTAATTTATATACAATAAAAACAACACTAGTCTAGGAGGCTTATGATCAGAGGATGCGACGTAAAACCGAAATTATGACAAATAGCGCATTAAACCACTGTATCTATTTATAGCTAATTTCCTAACTTATTAGAATCCGCTCTTAGTCTTAAATCTTAATCTAACTGTCTTACCACTATTTCCTTGGCGAACAGCTAGTCCTTATATCTTCAATTTATTCTTCGATCCAACTGATCCGGCTAAGGGAATACTCTTCTGGTCTCGGATCCACTTATTAATCAGCCCACTGGCACTATTAGACCGATCTCTTACAACTCATAAAAATACACTAAGACTCTTTTCCTAGAAATTCTATCTCACTTCACTTAGCTTTACTTAGCGCTTACCAACAGCTTACCTCTCGCATTATTTCACTTCAATTTTGGCACTCCTCGCGAATACTAACGTTCCAATGGGATACAATTACTAATCTGCATAACCATGCTCTCTTCTTGGGTTGGTTGGAAAGAATTGCCATTCTGGCCCTAAAGATTTCCTAAGAGGATTAATAGAAGTACCGATTAAGCCCCGTCAGTGTGTAATCTTATCAGATTAGTTTCCTTAAAATAAAAATTATGATAGAATTTAGAAATGCTTATTACGCTTCATCTTTACTTCTGTCCAAATTTCACCATTATTTACTAACATTATTATTATCATTTGAATTAGGTCTCTAAAGTGAAGAATGTTTTGGTCCATTTTCGTTATTTCTGAAAAACTGTAATAATGCTGTGGATCACAGGTATAATGGAAGTTCTCTGTAATGAAGCAAAAATAATAATGCCCCTTTTCCTTCCGAGATCTGATACTTTTGAATTTTACTTGCTCCATTGATAATAACTGCATCGAAACTCGTAGAGAGGAACGGATCATTTGAATCAGTACAATTGCATTTGCGATCGTAATTGTGCCCTCTTACGATTCTTGTTGCCTGGATTCTGAATACAGACATGAAAACAAAAGTCACCAAAACCCAAGGTCCACAGGTAAAATGCCTTTCTACTTACGGTCCCACCACTCGCGATGTGCTAATGATAGACAGTTGTGAAAACCTGAATAATCAATGATTTGTGTACCAGCAATGGTGAAGACTGAGCGATCATTTCTTTGGATACCGGTCACAAAGTAAAGGTGTCCAATATAACATATAAAAACTATTATTGCACTGTCTGTAACGGAATCCGAATGCCGACCAACCTTATCTTTGGCGCGTTAAAAATCGACGGCCAATTCGATTTGCCTGAAGACCCTCCTGTACCATCGTTGATGTTCCACCGAGGCATGAAGTCATGGATACTAAAAGAGGATCGAAGGCGGATAAACTCAGAAATGCCGTGAGTATAGAACCTTTGAAAGACCTGAAGTGAAGTAATACTGTAGAAAAATGTGGTGTCGAAATGTGCCAGTGACTGACAGACATCGATGTGGAGGATAAATGTTATGCATACGCGTCAATATTCTGTCATCCACAAAGATGGAACTAATACTAGATACAAGAATCCTCATTGTGCTGTTTGTAATCACGAAGTTATAATAACCAAAATGCCGCGAATTGCTGTATTTTAGAGTTCATTTTTTCTCAAGGAAAGTACGTCGTTTCGTGATAGAAAATAAAGATAAGCAATGCAGAAGAAAAAGGAGTATATGACATTTTTCTCAAAAAAATGCAGATGTAGTTCCTCAAAGTTTTAGAATAAAATGTATGAAGCGACGAAAAATTGCGTTTTGGGTCTTGGTAAATACCAGAAATAATTTCCTACCTATGCATTATACCGTTTTCTAAACGCTAACCTTTTTTTTTTCAGTTAGGAATATAATGCCATTTAATATTTAGCTTACAATTGTGAGATTAAAAGTTAAACTCGATGTAAGTTAATAATAAATATATAAAATTTTCCATTAAAATCGTTTTTATATGATCCAGATGGTGTGTTGCTTTTAGCGTACTGGCTTTTAATGTATGTGTAACGTTATATTGAATGCAATAAAATAATTTATATAGCTTATTATTGTTAAAATTTATATTGCAAATAAATTCCTGCGCACTTATGTTTGTCAAAACTTTCTTAACCTATTGACTGCCATTACGAAATATCTCGTAATAAGCGTGTACCAAAACTGCCTACTACGAGAAATCTCGTACTGTATGCTACAATCTTTTAAAAGATTACATATCTCCATTTGAGCTTAAAAATTATTAGAAAGGATGAATGAAAAATTTATATAGTGCAAAAGCATACACTATCAATTTTATAGTATCTGGATTGTGCCCGGAACCGTGATTTGCATAAATGATACATTTTTCATGATATTTAGTGTCACTTAGATTAGAATGCATGTATAAAATTGTTTTAAAAGACCATTTTGAAAAATTATTGAGTTAGAGCCTGACTGATGTTCGAACCTTGATGGGGCAGGCATAAATGGATAATTATTATATTTAGTGTCACTTAGATTAGAATACATGTACAAAATTGTTTTATGATATTTTCGGCAAAAGAAAAATTAGCTTAAAATGGTTAATATTTCGGGCAGGGCTCAATCTTAGAATAACCTTTTATTTAAATGATCTCCTTAGAAAATGCTTCTTTATTATAATAGTATTTTAAGCCAGACTTTTACAGAAGCTCAACTTTTATTTTTGAAAATTCACATTATTTTCAGAATTATAACCCATTGAAAAAAATTACTTCCATGCTTTTTTCTTAAAATGTCTCCCTCAGTTGTCGTGTCATGAAACCCACTTCTAAGTTGTATATTTCCCAAAATTCTAGTTGAGCCTCTGTACAGAGGTGTGAGCTTTTATACAGGCAAAATATTATAGTAATAGCGTTTTTCAAAAAAGGAGAACATTGTGAAAATGGGTCATTCTATGTTCACTATTCCCAACTGCTCCATATTTTCTGTCTTCATAAACTGTTCAAACCTTCATTATTTTACTGGAGACGTTGACAAAATGAAGATTTGAAACTAAAAATATCAACAACAGCCACTCTCTAAAAGGCTATAATAGTACTTATTCCTTTTAAAAATTCAGCCCAAAGTTACTTTTTGAATTTTTTTCTCTCTACACTCAATTGTGCTGTTAATTTTAGTGTGCTTTATATTTATTTAATGATGTCAAGCTAAATACTGGCAAATTTACAGTTTTTATTCATTTTTCTTAATTTTGATAATGTTTATCAAATTATTTTTTTAAAAGCTTTCATTATTTTTATTGCAGATATATCATACACCACCTGCACATTCGGATGGAAACAGATAATTTAACCCAGAATTTATTTCGGTGAAAACAGAACAAGTTGATAAATTCAGAATTAATTAAGCATATATATAATGACATACTTAGTTAACATTTTTGTTAATGTCATTCAATAACAGTACGTAACAAGTAATATAAAAAGAAAAATTACTCAATTCCTTTTAGATCAACAAGAATCATTTCATTTTATTTTTTATCAAATAATTACACTAATATAAATATGTATACATATGACAGAATGACAACACTAAGTGGCAATTAATTTATATTAATTATCATTAAAGTATCATATTGTCACCCAAAACAATCGCGAATAGAAAATTTCAGCTCAAATGAGTACTTTAAAATGAGGAAAACCTTTTTAAAGTTTTGACACAAGTCACCAAATGGTCGCTAAGTCGCCAAAAATGATGAAAACATGGCTGTGTATCTGTAATTTTTAAATAATTAGTTTTAATCAATTCACTATTATTAATAATAATTAAATTACCGTATTGTCATCCAAAATAATCGTGTATATAAAATTTCAGCTCAACTGAGTGCTTTAAAATATATTTATTGAAGATTGTAACTTGAACAAGAGGCAGAAAATTTATTTTTAATCTTTCAGCCATTTTATAGTCGATTTTATTAGTATGATTCTTAATGCAGAATCTTTGTGAGAAACAAAGTTTCCTTCATGGTAAAGACGTTTACTTTTTTGATCAAGTGTTTCAAAACTTTATTCAGATAGTATTTAGCATCAATTTTAAAGTTTGGTTCTTCAAAAAAAATGGTTTTATTAGTTTCCTTGAGAGGTCATTTCTGTCCATACTCATAACACCTGGACGGCCAACTGGCATTTTTCAAACTGCCGCGTCTTTATGACGTTTTTTGCTTGAAATATATTGAATCTTCGTTTTGCCAGTTGTGAATGACAGATGAAACTGTGCTTCAACAAAAGTATGAACATGCTTTGTATCTACCTTTGCGTTACATTAAATACAGAGGCCAAGAAAAGTTTTTGTTTTTCTACGGTCTTAACAGGCATTTAATGAGACTGAAAATTTACTTTTATAGCCAATTTTCTTTTATCTGACGATGAACTGTCGATTGCTATATCTACAGTTTCTTGCCATAGGTTTTGAGGCAAAGAATTTCTACAGTGATAATTCGCTTTTCAACTTTTTTTTTCTTTTTCACAAGGACTTCCTTTCGTTCACATTTTTTCCTGGAGCTTTTGGTTTCGAGCCAAATTTAATTTCTTTTTGAAGTTTAGATAGTAACAGCTAACAGAAAAATGTCTTTTTTATTTTAAATGCTTATTATTTACAGAATTTGAACAACCATCCTTCAAAAAGCTGTAAAATTTCGTTCCGGGTTTGAGGATCTAATTTCAGTACTGTAATTTACTCCCACAAATAAAAAAGGATTAGATTGGTAATTTAAATGTTTCATTTTTCAAATAAAACCTGTAGTAAAACGACAGAAATTCATCATAAATATTTATATGCTTTTAAAATTGGTCATACTTATTTTGAATCAACCTGTACATATAGGAAGATATTAGTGAACTATAATAATAGGAATTGAAAAAGCAATGGTCTATAAAAGTTATGTATGTGGCCTGAAATTTCGAAAATTATCTCTTATTATTGCTAATCTGAGGAAATATCTGCAATTCTTTCATTTTCCCGCACTAAGCAAAAATTTCCAGAACCTATTCTCTTTCCTTCCTTAATTGCTTTTTACTCATAAACATTTAACTTATTTCACAGAAATTTCAGCTAATTTCCTTTCCTGGAATACATAGAAAAGCTAAGCGGAAAAGCAATTATCCGTTTTGGCGATAGGATAGTGAATGACAGGAACGCAAGATTTTACTTTTTGGATGAAAAGTAACAGATTCAAATTAATTCTAGAGCTGCGTTGTCTCTTCTGATCTTAGTTCTATTTTAATGCAGAGTGTTCGTGTTTAAAAAACTCAAAATGCACAGTACAGCTTTTTACCGTCTAGCTGGAATTATTTTCAAACTGCTTACTTTCTTTTTAGACAAACGAATACTATATATTACCATCGACTTATAATTCCCAAGGCCCTTGTTAATATTTCGAAATTGATGATGTAATTTCTCATCCTTCTAGAGGAAATGCGTTATGTGACGTAAGATATTTTGAAATCATTAGTTTTATACTTTGCTAAAATATTTTTATATGTATGTAATATAATAATAATAATATATATTTATATTCGTTATCTTTAATTTAAATCCTAATAAAGTATTTGTACTGAAGATGATGCAAAAGTACCCCAGCTTTTCCCTTCAGATACTAAACTTCCCTGTAGACTTACTGCCAGCTCTGTCTAGAATATATGTTCTCAAATTTTCGCGCCGCGGTAGCCTAGTGGTGAGCAGGTATCGGACCGTGGCTTGCCTTGTCACGAGAGTTCGAGCCCTCCGGTACCACTAAAGACCGCCGTGTAGGGCAGCGATGCACGTTAAATCTGTCGAGAGCTGAAACGTCCTCCCATTGGTGTGGTAGTTAGGAGAGGGGGTGCGTCACTTGACCATGGTTCAAAATTACGTGGTCCGTCGCCAAAAGCCCTCGTATAGCTGAACAGTGCGACGTTAATATTCAATCAATCAATCAATCTCAAATTTTCAATCTGATAGGACTTCTTACCATATTTTTTTGTTTGGGATACACCCCTGCTTACCTAATACTACAATTTTTGAAAATTCTATCAACTTAAAGTCTTTTACTAAGCTGGTACAGCCGCTTGTTTTAAAAGATTTAAATTTCTAATTGTAGGAAGTTTAGCGTTTAAAAGCTTAAGAAACACGAGTTATATGATTAAATTGCAAATTTAATTTATAATTAAAAAAACTGATCAAAAAATATTTATAATGGGAGATACAATGGTGCTTCAATAACAAATGGAATATGTTTGGCATACATTTTACCAGGTTCAACCCTAGATCTCCTTGGTTTAGTAGTTTTATGGTTTATTCTTTCTTTTTATTTTGAGTTTGAGGCAACTGATCTGAAACTCCTTTTAATCAAGAAAGTAATTAAAAAACTTTCGCAATACTCCATAATTCGGGATAAATAACAGGTAAGTGTAAGTTCTTTAAACCCAAAATTGCTGACATCCGTTTCTAAGCTTAACTTTTAAGATTCCGTTACTGCCTATTCTGATCAGTTTCTCGCGTAATGTGGACATTTTTTTCTTTCAGTATGACCATATGAATCAGTAGCGCACAATTGCGGAATTTTTCAAGGGTGGGGGCAGGGTCGAAAGTCCACTATTCTCGTATCATGCTCCATTTTGATTTTGTCGATTTTCGGGAACAAAAACAGTAAAAGTACCACTTATTCAATATATAAATAGCATTAATTAATAAAATTAATTATTATTAGCAAATACTTGATTAAATTTTATGTATTATATACATAGGATTATAATCAATTGGGAAAAAACAAGGGCTTTGGGATGGGGTCCGGACCCGAAGGTCCCCCTCATGTGTGCCACTGATATGAATTCATTTCCTACTGTAGTAATTACCATAGTCAAGGCATTCCCAAACCTAATTTCAAAATCCGAATAAACGGTATTTAAATTTTGAATATAGATTGAAACGTCATTTTCCTGACAGATTGTCTGTGGCCTATTGAGAACAGGTAAAATTTGGTGATGTCCAATATTATACTAATTTAGCTTAATTCTGGCAACAAACGCCTATATACTGTTCTTGTTTTTAATAAAATTGATGTCTCGCATCATGTAACTCCAAATTAACCTCCTTAAATTTTTAGTAAATAAATGCAAAGCAAATAGGTAAAATTTGCTTCCATTTGACCAAATTTTATTTCAAAGTGAAAGTCACATGATGTCGTTTACCTAGGTTTCATTGTGACCCCCCATTTACACCTCATGAACAACCAAATTATTTTTTTGTGGTCGTGGACCCCTTGCAGGTCTTCATAGTACCCTGTTGATCGATATAGATCATTTTGGGAATCATTAGTCTAGAACAGTGGTTCCCAAAGTGGTTTCTGCAGAGCCCCAGGAGTTCTTGATGTTATTCAGGAGGTCTGTGGAAAATTAAATTGATTTGGGGGTCCCTAAATAACATAAAAGAGTGTCCGCGCAAGGTTTAGTATTAAAAAAAAAAAAAGTGAGCCATTTTATTTTCATGGAAATTTAAATAAATAATAATAATTTACTGACATTCCGAATGGGTTCTTCACTTTCTATTTCCTGCCTCAAAAATTTCATAAGGGCGTCTAATTTATTATTTTCTTCATTCGGATTAGATGTCAAGCACATTGAGTTATAATTTCTTTCCCACACACACACACACACAGACTCTTAATATATCGACTGGTAGGCAAGATTCAATTAAAGGATATAAAATACAAGAATAATTTGCACTAGAAACGCCTAACATATTTAAAGATCTCAAATAAGTTTCTATTTTGTCATACAACTTAAAAAGCGGTATTTTAGAACCTTTACTCATTGCATTATTCATCATTAGTGAAAGAACTTCTCTAATATAAACTTCGATTAACATATCAGTCCGGCCGAAACGTGCCTTTAAACATTCTATGACGTTTTCATAACTATCACCAGTGGCAGGATAGGATTCAACAATTTCTCGCGCCCTTGAACCTTTTAATGTCGCCTGCAATAGTGATATTTATCTTCGTTCGCGATTTCTTCGTCATTGTGTATTTTTTCAAACTGAGCCCAAAAGGCCAACCATTCTTTAATATCTCCCCCAAACAATTTAAATTCTATTTTAGGTAGCTTAAATTTCCGTTTTAACGGACTTTCGACTAGTTGAGAATTATTTTCCAATTCGACATTTTTCAAAATTTTTTGAACTTTAGTTTTCAATTTAATAAATCTCTCTTCGTACAAACTAAAGCTTTCGTATTCTTTATCGAAATTTTCTTGAGAACACTTCTCATCATTCAAAAGAATATTTTGAAATTCCTTTTCCTTTACATTAAGTTCGTTCCATTTTCCCTCCAACTGCGCAAATAAAATTTCGATTTCATCAATATTTTTATCTTCGTTCAAGTTGTTCTCAAGCAAGTTAGCGACGCGTGTGAAAGCGCTTCTAAGCGGCGTTCTCAACTTTATATATATATATATAATTGATCCATTATTAAACTAATAAGCTACTAAATTCTAACTGTTTCAAAACAATTCAGATCCCGGCAGGGATGCCAAATAATATTGCGTCCCTAAGCAATATTATTATACCTGAATATAGGTATTCATTTGAGGTAAGTAAATTGGGCTTACCTTCTTTAAAAAATCCGGGATCTTTTTATCTTCTTTTTTCGTTTGGGGGAGGAGGCATAATAAATCACAATAAATCAAATGAAGAGTCCTAATCTTGACATAAACTCATCTATTTTTAATATTAAACATATATACGTTAGTTACATAATGACTACGCGACAAAACGAAAGAGCACATAACGCGCGAACAGCAAAACAGTTAACAGAGAGAAAAAAAAACATAACATCATTTCGCAACAATAACGTTCACCCCTGCAAGCCCCGCATCGCGGGGGGTGGGGAGGTGGACTCTAGGGGGTCCAAGGCCTGGTTAATGCTAAATACATATTTACCCAATTTATTAAACGTTAAAGGCAAAATCTGACTTTGCAGGGCCTAACATTCTTCGTTCACCACTAGTACATTGATAGAAACCTTTACAGTGGCGCCAAAGCCGTTGAAACCCATAAACCGCATAAAAAATATCGCACAGAATTAATCGCGCAAACATAACATCGCATAAAAAAGAACAGCAGAAAAACAGGTTCTACTGCATATGAATGCATTCCCAAAATTTAAAAAAAAAACATTTTTACTGTCGTTGCTGTGTATAATGCGCTACAAAGCATGGACCAATGCAAAGTGCTGGGTTGTTGGGACACCTTGGACAAAAATACCTAAAATTTTTTGCTTTGTACATATTTGACATGGCTTTGTAGGCATCCATTTTTTTTCTGTGTGAGGAAAATGTTCTAAGTCAGGGGTGTCCAACACACGCGGCCCGCCGACTCTTTTTTAAAAAATTTTAAATATCAGGTTTTTAAATTTTTTTCGTTTTGAAATTTATTTAAGGGGAAATATATATAAAACTGTCACCTGTTCTTGTTTTAAAATAAATCCTTTTTGATAATAGAAACGTCCTTTACGATTAAAATAGATTTATATTTTATCAAACAATTACGCTTGATTTTACTATAATAAATTACTTTTATAATAAATTCCGAATTGCATTATGCATATCCTTTACTATGGATGGTACATGGTTCTCTGTGTATGCGACCTTCTTTTCTGTTTGGAGTACCCAAAAAGCAGGAGGCAGCCAGAGATATTTCTTAAAGTTTAAAAAAATTATTCAGGACGTTTAAGATAAAAAGTAATGCATGCTTAATCGTATGAGAATGACAGCACAATTAAATTTCAACAATGAGTAACGAAAGATCAATTTAAAAGGAACTCCGTAATTTTCAAGAAAATGGCAACTGTCATATTTTAAACATTATTTGATCATTTTATTATTATATTATATAAGCATTATTATATAATCTATGTCTGTATACATGAAAAATAATGAAAACAATAATAGTTCATTCTGTTTTAAATTTTCACTCCAATAAATGTTTTTTTGTTTCCAAATCTGATATAAATGTACATAGTTTTATGTGCGGCCAGCGAGATTATGTTTTTCCGAAGAAGCCCGCAAGGTCTTTTGGGTTGGACAACTCTGTTCTAAGTAATGAAAATGTGTCGTATTTGTATCATAGCTGCTGCTTCCTAATGCATTGCTGCCGTCAAGTAAATACGTAACTCATTCCCTAAATTGAAGCATCCTCGTCTTTTTATTCCCTCGATTTCTTCGGTTATAGAACATGCATGCATTCTGCTGGAAGATTTCGAAGTTAGGTAGAGTGATTTTCTTGTATCAACAGATGGTTTTCCTGAGGTCTACTAATTATTACTTATCAGTCCATTTTTATTACTTTACAACTCTTTATATCGCCTAACAGGTTTTTTCCAGTGAGGATCATATAATACATAATTACGAAAATCTGACAACTTTATACATCTTTCATTCACCAGATGGAATTAGGTGATGAGCTTATAAAATCAAACAAAATGAAAAGAAAATCTTTGTATATGAAGTTTTTTATTGAAAAAAAAATTGACTACGAGATAAATCGTGGCACTAAGTACAAAAATTTTATTCAGTGACGCCAGCTACGAGTTTTCTTGTAGAGTTTTTTAAAAAACATTTTTTATTAAAATTACCGTAAATGCCAATACACCATTATATCAGTTATTTCATATTATTATTATTATTATTATCATCATAATTTTTCTTTAAATAATAATCTTGGTACTCAGGGCTGTAAATGGTAAAATGGATTAAACTTTATATGAATATACAGAGCTGTAATGAACATTTTATTTATAAATATTTTTATAGTATTAAAACGAATAATTCTAAGCGAATATCTGTAAATTTATATTGTAGAAAAGTTATTGACAATAAGCAAGAGAAAATGAAACCACACAAAATTAAAGGGATTATAGTAAATTGGCATTTATAATATTTTCAATCCAGCCCGATTGTTGATTGAAACTAGACGTTCTTAAAAACAAGTATTATGGGAAAAAAGACAATTCCTACTTAGGTCAACAAAGAAAAATTGATTTTAGTAACTTTTTATTAAATAGTTACAAAAATATAAATATGTATATACGTATGACAGAATTACAATATTAAGTGGCAAAATAGAAAGCGATTTTCCTTGCGATATAGGGTGTTAGACTACTTTTCTTTGTTCGTTACTATTTATTCATTAATAATATTTATTCTAATAAAATAGTATAGTAAAATAGAAATCACATTCTCAGAGAAATTAGGCCATTTCAGATGGTATTCGAACCCACGACGTCTGGTTTAGTAGTCCAACGCTCTATCCATTGCGCTACAGGCACACGATGAAAAATTTTCCATTCTATATATGGTGTTGGACTATTATTTTTGTTATATTTATTCATTTTTTAATTTAATGAATGAATCAATATTTGAAAAAACTGTATTAACATCAAGTATCACACACTACAAATTTAAAAAAATGTATTTGAACTTGAATGGATGAATAGAAAGTATTTCATTAACGATTGAAAATTTGAATAAGATATACAATAGTTTTTAATTATTAATTTTCAAAAAATTTTTTTCACTTGAAGAGATTGATTTTGAAAATAATTTTACTTATAAATTGCAAATTTCTTTTTACTTAAAAATTTAAGTTCTACTAAAGTGTTATATATTCATTTCCACATTAATTTTGCTCTGACTTTTTAAAGATGTACTTTCGAACCTCTATATAACGAAGTCGTTAAATCCCGAAAAAAAGTTTGTTATATAGAAAGTTCGTTATATAGAGTTTCATCTTTCGATTTTCTTTATATATAAACCACATAAAACAAATTTTAAATTAATAAATACTATGAAATAAAAAAAGTAATTATTAACACCATTTTGTAAATTAATATATATTTATTTTATATATCTTACCTATCAAAAAAAAAAAGAAAGAAAGAAAATCTGCACGAAACGTTTCTTGACGCCATCATTCACTTTCTGAAGAATTAAATTATATTCTTTGATGCTTAAGCACTTACGTTTAGACATTTTCGAGCTACAAGAAACGAATTTACCAATACGACAGATTAACACTACAAATGAACGGAGACTATTCCAAAGACACGGGGACGCTAAGGGTGAAAGAAGATATCAAAGATGTTTCCAGTGAACTGGACTATGGGTATTAAAGGTTGCATTTCTTGGAGGAAACGCCCAGAATTCTATTGCTCCTGGAGAGTTAAACAACTAATAAAACCAGTTCAAGATTTATGACCCCCATAAATGTGTTAAAATAGAGAACAACTTGAAATGTCCAGAAATACTTTCAAAATAGGGACAAAAAAATGCAATCACAAGAAAATAAGTTCGTTATGCAGAAGATGCACCTCGCTATAGGGAGGTTATTTTTCGAAGAAAATAGGGAAATATTCTTGGTTCCAGGAAAAAGTTCGCTATATAGCAAATTCGCAATATAGAGGTTCGTAATACGGAGGTTCGACTGTATTTTGTCTGCTTAAGGTATCCGACTACCCTAAAATCATGCTTTTTTAAAAATTGACAAATTTTTTTATGGTTTTATTTTATAGGCCATCTTATTAGCTTAATAAAAGTACCAAGTTTTTTATTTTCCATTCACTAGAACAAAAACTACAAGCGTTTTAGTGAAAGCAGATGCCATAACTTTACACAAGATGTCGAACTTTAAAATGCATTTTACTCGAAATGTGTTTTTTTTCTCGAAAAGTTCAAACGGGGACAGCGATTGCTCAAAACGCTTTGAAAATAATTTGCTGAAATTTTGTGTGTATGTTTTGTAAAATAGTAGAAGTGTTTTGACCTTCAGATTTACTAATCACTGTTTTATTTCAAAATTTACAGTCTATGTGAATATAATCAATGTTTTTTTAAGCAATTTCATTTAATCACTAAGATAAAATGCTCTAGTTTTTGTAAAAATTATAATATCTCTTATCCTAAAGGTCATTTCAAACATGAATAACAAAGTAACACATCAAAGTTAAAAAATTGAGAATTTGTTCATAAAATTTTTGTACAGAGTGGGCCTCGTTTATGCATTTTTTTTTGTACATTTTTACCAGTTTTTTTTCCATTTTACTAATAGTTTTTTTCTTTTTTCAATTTTAGGAGTCTTTTCTTAAAATATACTAAATAAATCTAAAAATCACAAAAAAATCCCCATATCTGCATTTTTTCAAAAAAAAGCTGTCGCAAGTAGTCGGATACCTTAAATCGTGTGTATCGACTATTATTAAATTCTTATTATGTTTGTAAATTATACAAGTTATTATATGTTTACAAATTTATATTTAATGATATGTATTTAAAGTCATATGTTATTTACGGGCACAACACAATGGTGAAATTAAAACCCTTTTCATGATAATGTAAAAACGATCATTGTAAAGGTAGAAACGATTTAAAATGCCTCCCTAAAACGCAGTTTCTGACAAAACCGGTTCTCTCTCTCTCTCCATGTTTAGTTCTTGAATCTATTTGAAGGAAATACTACTTAGGATCGGTCATTTACTGTTTGTCACTCGGTCCTAATAGACGATGAATTACTTAGCTCTGAAATTTTAGAGGGTAAGTTTGACATATTTTTTAGACTACCATCAGTTTCTTGATGATCATTTTAAGGTATCCGACTACGTTCGGAACCGTGATTTTAAAAAGGCACATAAATGGATAATTTTCATGATATTTAGTATCACTTAGATTAGAATACATGTATAAAATTGTTTTAAGCAAATTTTGACAAAAAAATTACTTAAATACAATATTTAGGCAAAAAATTAACTTAGAATAACCTTTTTTCAATACGTTTTCCTTTTGTGAAAAATGCTTCTATTATAATATTTTGCCTGTCTATAGCTCAGACCTCTGTACAGAGGCTCAACTATAATTTTTGAAAAATTCAGATTTTTTTCAGAGTTACAACCCATTGAAATATATTTTTATCGGCGTTTTTTTCTTAAAATTTCTCCCCTCTGTTGTCATAAAATATGGATAAACCCACTTCTAAGTTATATATTTCAAAATTCTAGTTGAGCCTCTGTAGAGAGGTCTGAGCTACATACAGGCGAATTATTATATAATAGAAGCATTTTTCACAAAAGGATAATATTTTGAAAATGTGTCATTCTATGTTCATTTTTTGTCAAAATATTGCACTTAAATAATTTTTTATTGTAATACTATTCTTAAAACAATTTTATATACATTTTCTAATCTAAGTGACACTAAATATCATAAATAGTATCCATTTATACGCTTTTGCAAAATCACGGTTCCGAATGTAGTCGGATACCTTAAGTAACGAAAGTATTGCGTGTGTGTCTTTCTTTGAATATCTTAATTCAACGTAAACATCTTCCAAAACATTTAACGAAATCATTTAATTTTTCTAGATCACTTACTTCATTGAGATTAAATTTGCATTACACTGTCTTTTTTTCCTTTTATAAATTAACTAATTAATTTTTTTTATATTTCCTTTCATAAACTGAAGTTTAAGTTATTATCTATTTTTAGTATTCATCGTGACTTTTCTAATGATTCTTTCAACTGAAAGACTAAAGAGTAGATTTTTCCTTTTTATCATTATTGAATTTTTTTATAACACCTAAGCAGAAAACAAGTAATATACATAAAGAAAAAATTAATTCAATTCCTAGTTTGAATTAATGAATGGAAAGTATTTTATTAACGATTGAAAATTTGAACGATATATATATATATATATATATATATATATATATATATATATATATATATATACCTTTATAAATAATTTTTATAATCTATTTGATCTATACCAAAAACCTATATATATATGACCGTTTATGACCAATCAAACAATTTTTTTGCATGCAATCTGATTTGCATCTAATACCAAATGATTGAACTCTGGTGTGAGATTATGAATCATTTGGATTGATATGGCATTAGTGGGGTTGTGAGCAAAATATAGGAGTGGTAATTGTTGTATTAAATATGAGAGAAAAATCGTTCAAAATTTGTGAATTGAATTATTTATAGAATGCTTTTTGGTGAGTTTTTAATGATTTACGCTATTCATTTGTGAAAATAATTGGTTTTTAATTTGAACTTTCGGATTTTAGACGTTTATTTTTCTACCTAAGGATGAGTGCGTCATCTTTGGTGTTCGAGGGTTCACTTATATTATGCAATTAATTGTTTTAGAATTTTAATATTTTAATATAATATCTTTCAGAATGTGCGATGGAGAATAGTTTAATTTTTCAAGTTTAATGGTTTAATTTTAACTATTTAATTTTTAACTTTTAAATTTTTAATTTTTAAATTTTTGAGAATTGGATATTTTACGATTAATTTACCAAGTTGCAATAGGGGGAAGGTTGGCGCCATCAAACTAGTTTAACCACACTTATCGGTCCTAAGTCCGAGGTTGCACTTGGATATTTTATAAATTTTTATTTTATAAATTTTTTTTTAATTTTGTTTGAAAACGTTAGAATTTTATCTTCTATATTCGCCATTGATGTTCTGAAATGGGATTTTTATGTTATAGGATTCATTTAGTTTCGATTTTTTTTTTATTGATTCCTGTGTTGTGATTGAATTATATATATTTAAATATATATTTAAATATATATAGGGAAAGAAAGTGAACTAATAGTAGGAATTGAAAAAAGAGCATGATTTGTCTGCATTGTTGTAACAATGCACACCCGGGTGGCTAGTTTGGCTGAAAAATCGGTTTTCAACACCAACTTTTGTCATTGTTTTAACAGTTACATTGTTACAACAATGGAGACAAATGTAAGTTGGCGTCAAAAATCAGTAATTAATTAAATTCATTTTCCAATAATTCATTAATTAATGGATTAATATTTGAAAAACTGTATTAATATCAAATATCATCCACTAGAAGTTTCAAAAAGTGTTTTTGAACTTGAATGGATGAATAGAAAATATTTTATTAACAATTGAAAATTCGAACAAGATAAATATATATATATGTAAATAATTATATATAGAGAGAGTAAGCTAATAGTAGGAATTGTGAAAGAAAAGAAAGAATCGTACTGTCACCTGTATGGTGCTCAAAGCTATGGCTAACAACAGCTGTCGTTTTGCGCTTTGCCAAAATGAATTTCGTGAACCAGAATCTGACCTTTGCCGATTGGGTGGCATTAATAACAACCATAAATTCCTAACTAACGCAGCAGAATCTACACGGAATGTACTGCATTTAAAAAGGGCAGTTATTACAAGAATGGCCCGCAGCTGGCTAAAAAAAATTCCTGCTGGAGCGTAATCTCTAGATGACACTGCATCAGGCAGACTATCATATTTATTTATCCATGAATTGTAAAAAAAATCACGTAAATAGGTAATATATGGCCACACATTACAGCAGAGGCCAGAAAAAAATTATGTGCTTATTGAGATTCCATCTACCCAGATCCTCCTTATTCCCTTGGCTTATCTCCATCAGATTATTCCCTATTTTTATCTTTGGACAAAGCGCATATTTGGTAAGCAACTTAGTGATGAAGAAATGAAAAACGAATTTTTTTAAAAAAAGGTAGTTATCGATTCCATAAGAATAGAATTTGTAAATTAGCTTCTTGCAGGGTTGATTGATTTTACAAAGTACAGCAGCGCGTAGGATATTGGGGACGGACCTCGTATTTTTAAACTTTTTCCAAATAATGAGGGCGATCCTGATCTAGCACCCCACTCACCCGACGTATATTAACGTCGTGTACCATAAAGCTACATGAGGGCTATTGGCATCGGACCTCGTAATTTTGAACCCCCACTTTCAAGAGACATGGGTGACACCTGAGCTCGCAACCTCCTCTCAAAACTTCTACACCACATCAAAAGGAGGATGTTTTAGCCTTAACAAATTTAACATCAGCGACACTGTCTACAAAGCAGGTCTTCAACGGCATTAGGCTTGTTCAAATTTTGTTAATAAAATACCTTCTATTGATCCTTTCAAGTTCAAATGCATTTTTTAAAATTTGTAGTGGATGACACTTGATGTTGTGAGGGATTATCCCCTTTCTCTTGCCCGCTTAGATATGTGGGAGGAAGGGAATACCAGACATGTTCAAAATAAACTTATTTATCGATCAACCAAATTAACAACACTGATTTCCTTAAATTCAAGAAGAAAATGGCATAAGAGGAACAATACAAGTGGAACAATAACGAGATGCATGAATTATACTAAAACTATGAATATCGACCCTTTAATTTAGGATCAATTCAATTATTCCAAATAGCTTAACTTTACTTTTAGTGACCAATTGTCACTTAAAATCTTCTATTTAATATTTGAAATATTCAATAATTTGTAGTGATACCTGATCTGTAGAAATCTCACCTGACTCCTGGGTTTCTTTCTCTCCTTCTCTTCCTGCTAGCTAGAAAATCCTGACTAGGTATAGTAGATTTAATTTGAATATCACGGCTTCTTCTTCAGAAGGGTTGGCTATGAATAAACGCGAAGGATAGCCCAAAGATTTCCCAAGATTAGCGGAAGGTACGCGAATAGATTTGTCACAATGTTAGTACAGTTTTTTTTTCAAATATTAATTCAGTTGTTTTCGCTTAATTAATAAATAAATAGTAACAAACGAAAATAATAGTCCAACAGCATACATAGAAAGGAAAATCATTCGTTGTATTCCTGTAGGGCAATGGATAGCACGTTGGACTTCTAATCTGAAGGTCTTGGGTTTGAATTCCCCCTGGGATGCCCTGGATTTCTGAGAATGTGATTTATGAATGAATGAATGAAAAGTAACAAACAAAAATAATAGTCCAGCACTATTTTGTAAGGAAAATCACTTTCTATTTTGCGACTTAATAGTGTGATTCTCTGTCATATGTATGTACATATTTATATAAATCGTAATTCTTTGATAAAAAGTAGCTAAAATAAAAAATTTTCGTTGTTGACCTAAGTAGGAATTGACTTAATTTTTTAATTACTTATTTTGATGTAGTTATTCTATTTGTATCTTTTAACACCTAAACAATTAATTCTTTTTTATTTTGCTTATTAGATCCTGGTAAATAGATTCCCATGAAGGGAATTGTGATACTACAACCTTTTGCGTTTTTTAATTTGCTTTAAATTTTTTTGAAGGCACATATATCTATTGAATGCCACATTCTGTTTCATATTCAGCTCTCTAGATTCATAAAAAAAGTTGACATAATTTTTATGGTTTCCTTTTATAATGCTTCGATTTGATATGGTATTAGAATTTTCGGTACATTTGACGTTATAAAGGAAAGAAATATAATAAATTAAAGTAATTATATCTTAGTTGAACTATTCTAAATTTCTTAGAAAACGTTTATAAATCCCAAAATAAATTATTTATTGAAATATTGTTTTTCCTGCATATTCAGCAAATATTATATAAGCTCTTTTCGGTTTAATTCAAATACTAAAAATTGAGAAGTCTGCTCTAATTTGTATTTCGTTATTCTTGGTACATTGACATTTTGACCGTACTATTTAATTTCTTGTTAAATTTACTACTTTTGTTACTGATAACGTTCCTAATACTGAAATTTAAGGAATTTAAAATTATATATATATATATAATAATATAAACATTTTTGGGGTAGAAGATATTATAATATTTGTTTATCTTTCCAAATTAGGTTTCTAAAATGAAGATTTCTACATCTCATCTGTATATCAAAATGTGGATATTACTATTCCTCTTGGGGCTTTCAAGAGAATTTTGTTCCGCCTCAAATGACACTACCACTGACGACATCACCTTTGAGGAGCTAAGAGCTTTGAACTTTACATGCAATTATCGAAATAACTGTACAGAAATTCGTTCGGTAGGAGAAGATGATTTGTACGGGTATAAATGCATGTGTGATCACCATTGCGTCACATATGGAGCTTGCTGTCTCGATTCAGAATTCAGGACGCAGGTAAAGAATGCACACAATTCTGGTGTCGAGGTTAATTGCATTAATACTTATGGCGCCAACTCTCGTAGTGTATATATGGTCGATAACTGCAAAACTCAAGGAACAATCAACGATTTGTGCGCCAACAATGGCGAAACATGGAACGATCCGTTCCTTTTGATTCCCGTTACAAGCAAAGCGTCGAATATCACCTATAAGAATTATTACTGCGCAGTCTGCAACGAAAATTCCGACACCGATCAATTTATCTTCTGGACCCTTATTGTTGATGACACTCTCAACTCAACTCTCCCATCTCCAGTCCCAAAGTTAAAATTCAGTCGTGCTTTGGAATCTTGGGTAACTGTTGACCCAACGTTTGGCAATATTACAAAAGTCACAATTAGCATCGAAGTTCCAGAGAGACCGGAAGTAAAGTATTGTAAGAAAGATTTAATAACGAAATGCGACAGGAAATGGACAGACGCAGCCGTGGCAGATAAATGCGAAGCTTATATGTCAGTATTCTCCATATACGACCGTGACATGGGCAGTTTGGCAGTGTACAAGAATCCGCATTGTGCTGTATGCAATTTTGAAGTCTTAAAAAGGTATGAGATGTCTTGTTTTGGTTTCTACAGTATAGTGCGCCATGAAGTATATGAAGGAGGACGTCGATTTGTTGTTGAGGATACAGAAAATAAGTGTGGAAGGAATGCAGTGTACGACATTTTTTCGAAGCAATGCAGATGAAATTCAGAGTCGATGACGCCTGAAGAGGTTGCGGGACCCAGATATTGTATTCTGAAGTCTTAAGGTATCCGACTACATTCGGAACCGTGATTTTGTAAAAGTGCATAAATGGATAATTTTCATGATATTTTGTGTCACTTATATTAGAATACATGTATACAATTGTTTTAAGGGCATTTTGACAAAAAAAAATTATTTGAATACAATATTTTGGAAAAAAATTAACTTAGAATAATTTTTTTTTCAAAATGTTCTCCTTTTGTGAAAAATGCTTCTATTATAATAATATTTTGCTTGTATATAGCTCAGACCTCTCTACAGAGGCAACACTAAAATTTTTCAAATATATAACTCAGAAGTGGGTTTATCCCTATTTTACGACAACAGAGGGGAGCAATTTTAAGAAAAAAAAGCCGATAATTATATTTCAATGAGTTGTAACTCTGGAATTAATGTGAATTTTTCAAAAATCATAGTTGAGCCTCTGTGAAGAGGTCTGAGCTATATACAGGCAAAATATTATTATAATAGAAGCATATTTAACAAAAGGAGAACATTTTGAAAAAAGAGTATTCTAAGTTAATTTTTTGCCGAAATATTGTATTTAAATAATTTTTTTGTTATATAATGTCCTTAAAATAATTTTATACATGTATTATAATCTAAGTTACACTAAATATCATGAAAATTATCCATGTATGCTCTTTTTTAAAATCCCGGTTCCGAACGTAGTCGAATACCTTAAAAGCTCTAAATAGAACATTTGGAATTATAACTAAAAAATTTTACATTTATTTCTATTTTATGCTTTATTTCTTACTGTGTTATTTCATGAATGTAATCGTGGTTTTCTTTTAGCACATGAAATATACCTCTTATTATCCATTGAAATAAATAATATAGTTTTAAAAATATGTTTTCAGAACTCCATTTATTGGTTACAAGACACGTGTTTTTTGGCCAATGCGATCGCTTTGGCATTTAGTTTCTGACAATGATATGTTTTGGTGATGTTTTCTCTTTTTCAACTGAAATGTATTTTGGTTTTTTTTATTCCGATGTTCACAGTTCGTCTGGAGACATGCATTATTGTTGCTTGTATTTTGACCTTTGAGGTAGTTTGAATTTTTTTTAATCTCTAGAAAAAAATTTTTTGTAATTATAAGTATGAGGAGTCAGTTTTTTTTTTTTGGTAGGCATCCATCTTCTTTTTGGATCCATCGCTGCATAATTTTTGTAAAAAAATTAGGTATTTCAAACTACGAAATTTTGATTTGATACTAAGTATAAAATCAGTAAAATATTCAACAGGTTCACTTTAGATGTCTCTCACAGTAGTCTTTATAATCTTCACTAAAAAAAAGGAATGGAAACTAATTCTAAGTTAACCATTTTTTTTTATTTTACCTTCGGATTATGAACAGTTTTTTTTATCCGACTTACCGTTGTACATTTCCTATCCCAATATTTTTGTTTATTAAAATGAAGAACGATACTGCTCTTTTTATTATTTTTCCGAGCGTCTTTTTTGTGATAAAAAGAAGAAAATAAATAATAAATACAAATCTTCACCTAAAAAATACTTTATATTAAAAGTGATAATGAAAAGTCATGGACTTATATACTCACGAATTTAATAAAAAATTACCTTTCCAAAATAAATATGTATTGAAAATAATTTAGTTGATGTGTACCTCATGCTCCAATGTTTAAAAAAATATAAATATCTCTCATCAGTAAAGCCGAAGAAAAGTTAACTTATCAAAGGCAATGAGATAATTTAATCACTAATTTTATCCTAAGAGCTGTATAAAATCTTTCTTATGGGCATTTGATTCGAATTGATTCATGAAATTCTTTTTTTTTATGTCAGATTATGCCTTTTTTATGTAATATTAAATCCAAATAGGGGATTGAGGGATGCTAATACAGCCCAATTGTCCTGCAAAAACATCAAAGTCAAGTGTAAGATTAAAGAATAAATCCCATATGGGGATTCTTTCTTCCGATTAAAAAATTATTCCAATATTGATATTATATTCTTAATTTTGCTATCTTTTAAAGTGTAGTGCATTTGAGACAAATCTATTATTATACTGTAATATTATGTGACAATTAAAATTTACATAGGGTGAAAAATTGCATATTTGTGGAATATTTACAAATTTTAAGATATCCGACTACGTTCTGAACCATAATTTTATAAAAGCATAAAAATGGATAACATTTATGATATTTAGAGTCACTTAGATTAGAAAATGTATATAAAATTGTATTAAGAATAATATTACAATAAAACATTATTTAAGTACACTATTTTGACAAAAAATGAACATAGCATGACCTGTTTTCAAAATATTCTCCTTTTGTGAAAAATGTTTCTATTATATAATAATATTTCGCCTGTATATAGCTCAGACCTCTGTACAGAGGCTCAACTAGAAGTTTTGAAATGTAAAACTTAGAAGTGGGTTTATCCATGTTTTACAACCACAGAGGGGAATTTTAAGAAAAAACGCCAATAATTATTTCAAATAATGTGAATTTTTCAAAAATCATATTTGAGCCTCTGTACAGAGGTCTGCGCTATATACATGCAAAATATTATAATAACAGAAGCATTTTTCACAAAATGAGAACATTTTGAAAAAAAAGGTTGTTCTAAGCTAATTTTTTTGCCAAAATATATTGTATTTAAATAATTTTTTTTGTCAAAATGTTTTGTTAAAACAATTTTAAACATATATTCTAATCTAAGTGACACTAAATATCATGAAAATTATCCATTTATGCCCCTTTTTAAAATCACGGTTCCGAACGTAGTCGGATACCTTAAGAATACTATGACAAAATGTTTACTATGTGATTCTATTTATATGAAAATTGGAATAATTTTCTTCTGGCAATATGTTCAAAGCTTGGATGAGGTTCTCTGCCCTAACCTCTTAACTATCATGCCGGGATTATCTCGGACACGACACTAGAGCTTCAAAACGTCACGCCTGAGATTATACGGTGTAATTTTTTTTTTCTAAGTGCTTCTTATTATTTCATACCCGAATACATTTCGGAAGAAGTTTATTTCGGCTTCATCCTCTTGTCTTTTGCTTAATGGTGACAATTTGTGTACCCAAATAATCAAAACAACTTTTAGTTAAAGGGTTAAGTGATTAATTCATTATTTATTAACTTCTCACTGAAAAGCTGCTCGGTGGTTATTTTCGATGGACGTCGCAATTCTAAGCTACGGCTAACTGAAACGGGCTACATTTAAACTGACGTACCACATCCACTTGAGGACTTTGATTGCTGACAGATTAACCGTGTATCAGCTCACCTTTACATGGCGGGTTTTGTTGTAGGATTTGAACCTGTGATTTAAGAGATACAAAGTTGATGCCAACTTCGTTGCTACTCTTATTCGTCTCTCAGGGCCCCATACAATTAGGCGAAGAGAGTTCTAAAAGTCACAGTCATTATTTAGTAATTATATTCTATTGAAACATTTTTTTTTACAAATTAAGAATTTGTTATAATGCCAACTTTCGGTTGTTTTTTTTTGAAAGTATTTATTTATGTTTAAAAAATTTGCGTATTAATGGCAAGACAAATTTTTTTAACATTACATTTTAATAATTTATTTCAATTAAAATAAAATTTTCCTCTTTAATCGAATTGTATATGTTACCGCTCAAGTGCAGATATCAGTTAATCTACATATTAGCTAGGTAATCTGCCCATTGTCGCCCATCCGGTATAGTGGTTAGAAACGCTGACTGCTGTGCCATTGGGTCTGGGTTCGAATACCGGAGAAGACATGGATGTTTGTAAATGTATAGTGCCTTCGCGGCATGGGGGTATTTTAAATAGCCGTCGAGCCACAAATCCTCTCGTGAGGTTGGTGGAAGGGGAAGAGAGGTGGGAGGCCCCTGACCACCCACAGGGTGTTCTCCCTCAAAATTGGGGTGAAACCGAGCTAAATCATTCTATCACCTGTACGATGCTCAAAGCTACGGGTAAAGACAGGCGTCACTTAGCCCTCTGCCATGATGAATTTCGTGGCCTTGATCTGGCCTTTCCCGATCAGGTGGCATTAGTAACAACAACAATCTGCATATTAACTAGGGTGATTCGTTAAAGTGCGGAAAATTGTTTCTCTCATTTCCTTAATTATCTAGATAAACTTAACATATTACTTACCAAACCAGTGGTCGACAACTTTTTAACAGTTGCGTGCGAAATCAATATACCCATAGGATTCAGCTTGCCGCACAGTAGGACATATTTGAAACAGTTCGATTCCCACGAAAATGTATACATATTTAGAGAATAGAGGCCAATAAAAAAAAATTATAGATTTACTGTTTTATTACATATTAGTTTTGCATCATTTAAATATATTTCTTAACATAAAAATAAACAGCATAAATCATAACTATTTTTTCAACATAAATAAAAAAATTAAAATTGTACATATATTATGTATTTTTAAAGATTTGTTAAAATAAGGAAATAGACAACATAATATAGAAGTATTCCCTTTCATTATAGTTAAATAAAAAATACGAACCTATATATATATATATATATATATATATAGTGATTGTACCACTCTACTTCATATCGCAAAATCAGGGATATATTGTGTGTGTGTCTTACATATTGACACGATTCTGAGCATTCAGTTGTTAAAAAATTCTTTGCGGACTCGAAATATTTTTCATATGAGAAAAATTTATTCACTTAGATATGTAAAATCCAAAGTGGAAAGCAGAGTACATGCAATTTTCTCTCTTCCAAAAATTAAATCTCTCCAGCAATAACATTCAAATAATTTACAAAATATAACTGTAGATTTATCTTTAGAGTTATCTTTCAGATTTTTAATTAATTCCGTAAAAGTCCATAATTCTGACACACATCTATTACAAATTTATCAACTTCCATCCACTTAAAACTGACATTTGTTAATCTTCACACTAATTACTAGGCACTCGTTAAAGCAGTGTTTCTCAAACTGTGGGGCGTGATAGCTTTACGAGGGGGGCGCGAGCATATCAAAAAGTCGAGAATAAAAGATTATTATAAAAATTTACTTAAAGGAAGCAAAACGTAATACACATTCTGACATAAAATATACACACGTCGCACCTTTATTGTTATCTGCTCCAATTTAAAAATTAGAAAAGAAAAGCAACACAATACTTTTCTTATTACTTAAAAGTATATATAATTTACCTAAAATATCTGTTTACTTAAAAATGACTTACATAAAATATCTATTATTTGAAAGTAACATATACAAAATTTAATATTTATCTTGATAATTTGAATGGCTTATAATTAAGATAGTATTGTAGTTTTAGCGTCAAAGTACATTATATATATATATATATAATGTATTATTGTATTCAATGCATTTGTTATTATATGGGGGCGCGAAGTAAATTATGATTGAAAATTGGGCCGTAAGTATTGAAACTTTGAGAAGCACTGCGTTTAACTTTGAAAATAAGATTTTTGGTAGAACAGCAACGTTTCTGTACTCTAAAATTAAATATTTATTATTTTTTTTATATCTAAAGAATCAAAGTAATACAATTGAACAATTAACACATAATTTGATAGAATCAATCATAAACCAATTGAATCATCCTAATCAAACGCTTAAAAATATTATTGAAATTATAAGAAACTTGACATAACGTGTGAAGCCCCAGCCCGTGGGGACACACGTTCTGCACTATCTAAGTGACATGTTTCTGTAGGGAAGAACCACTCAAATCATTCATATTAAAATCTGTTTATTAAGATCTTAGTTTAAACACAATACACAACAGTAATAATCTAAGGAGGAGGATCCAGAATGAAAAGACGCGACACGTATTACCTAATAATCGCGCGATGGACCACTGAATCTAACTTTATAGATTAATTCTTATATAACTAATATACGCACTTTCCTTATAGCTTATATAAAGTCGCTTACCGCTATATCCTAGGTAAACAGCTACGTCCATATCACTTCTGTTGTGGCTTTAATCCGACGATGTTTCTTTTGGTCTAGGACTCACTTTTGGTTCGTCAGTACCGGCACGGCTAGGCTAATTCCCGGACTTAGGATTCTTCTCTAATCTTTATCTCAAATCTCTATACAGCTACCTCTCTACTTAGCGACTTCACTTCCCACTTAGCAATCCCTTCTGCATATAGACATAGACCTCCCGTGAATGCTAACTTCCAATATATATATGATTCCTAATTTACATAACCACGTTTTTCTTCTTGAGTTAGTTGGATAGAATTGCCATTCTGGCCCCAAGGAACATAAAAGGACAGTTAGATGAAATCGCGATGAAATCCCCGTCACAAATGTTATTTTCTTATTTTTCGATACCGAATTAAATGTCTGTTTCGATATCTATTTCGATGTTTGTTTATTTCTCGATACTTTTAATGCTAAATTTGACTCCAGTGAGTGAGTGAATATTAACGCGTCGTATTGCTCATTTGCCCGAGGCTTTTGGCGACGGACGTCGTCATTTTGAACCATGATCAAGTGACATGGACGACATTTGAGCTGGTACGCCCCTCTCCTAACTACCACACCAACGGGAGGAAGTTTGAGCTCTCGACAGATTTAACGTGCACCACTTCCCAACACGGAGGGTCTTTAGTGGTACTGGGCTCGAACTCGTGACAAGCCAGTAACGATTCTATACCTTAAGGCATCCGACTACGTTCGGAACCGTGATTTTAAAAAAGCGCATAAATGGATAACTTTCATGATATTTAGTGTCACTTAGATTAGAATACATGTATGAAATTGTTTTAAGAACATTTTGATAAAAAAAAATTATTTAAGTATAATGTTGTGGCAAAAAAGCAACTTAGAATAACCTTTTTTGAAAATGTTTTCCTTTTATAAAAAATGCTACTAACATAATATTTTGTGTATGTGTGTGTGTGCTTATATAAAGTAAAGACTTCTCCTGAGAGTCTGAACTACTTTTTTTTTTTTTGAAAAATTCACATTATTTTCAGAGTTACAACCCATTGAAATATAATTATCGGCGTTTTTTTCTTAACATTTCTCCCCTCTGTTGTCGTAAAACATGGATAAACCCACTTCTAAGTTATATATTTCAAAAATTCTAGTTGAGCCTCTGTACAGAGTTCTGAGCTATAGACAGGCAAAATATTATTATAATCGAATTATTTTTTACAAAAGGAGGACATTTTGAAAATGGGTTTCTATGTTCATTTTTGGTCAAAATATTGTACTTAAATAATTTTTTTATTGTAATACTATTCGTAAAACAACTTTATATACATTTTCTAATCTAAGTGACACTAAATATCATAAATATTATCCATTTATACGCTTTTGCAAAATCACGGTTCCGAACGTAGTCGGATACCTTAAGCGTTTTCGTGTTTTTCACTGTATTTCAAAGTTGAAGCATGATCATGAAATGAGAGCTGTGAATTCATACAAAATGTGAGTATTTTTGTTTAAAACAGTCTTTTGGAAAGAAGGAAAATCCCCCTTCATTAAATCTAGCGCATAGTCTGACATATATAACACACATTTTTTTTTTTTAAAATTTACTAAGATTTATGATACAATGCATAAATCCCTGTTACTATACGGTCATAATGATCATGCAAGTTTGAATGAATGATTTCCTTATAATTGAACTTGTACATTCTATTTCAACATTTGTTGTAAAATTTAGGTAGATAAATTAATTTAACCTTGAAATTTTACTTTCAGTTTCAAGCTGTGGCTTCCAAAAGTCAAATTTCAACTAGGAAAAGATATTGAACAGCTTTTAATTTGATTTCATTTTTGAAAGTCATTATTTAGCGATTGTATTCTAACGAGCAACTAGTTTTTTCAACAATCACAAAATCTACGGCACGCAGATTTTTACAAGGTCAGTAGATTTCCAATATGTAGATATAGTGATAAGAAGACGTCTTTGTCGTTGTCCAAGCTGAATCTTTCGAAATGCACCGTTTTATTTGCCGTCTGATGATATTTCATATATACATATCTCCTTCTTTATTGTTTAATTTCAGATGTTGCAGAGATGTTGAAAGATACATGCAACCGTTTATAAAATATATGGGCTCGTTTAAGACCAGAAACCGGTTACAGCAAATTAATTCTGTAAATTACAAAAAAAGAAAGAAAAAAAAGCTGCTGAACTTCTTTGTTGCATCTGTTGGTGTAAACAGTTTCACTTTCGATGCCCACTTTCTTCGCTTAGTTAAACAATAACATGCTCTGATCTGAACGTTGACAAGATTCTAAGATGCTTTTCATTCAGGTTCGTACTGTGAATTCGTTCTCTCAATATTTAAAATTGTTTAATGCTTTCTTATATTGATACATTTCATTGACTGTGATTTTAGGCCTTTCTTTTTTTTTAGTTTCGATAATTGTCAAAAATAATTAAATCCCAATTTACAAATTTGTTCAGGTTTTTATGAGTAAAATTACCATATTTTAGTAAAAATGAAAATTTTAATCTTATAGAAAAAAAAAATTGCAAGAAATAATTAAATGAAATATTAACGTGAAAATAGAGTATTCTTTCCAATATTTTTGTTTTAAATTTGATTATTTTTTAAGTATTAAATCGTTCTTAATATTAATAAGTACCATTTAATTGCATTTTTAGATTTCAAAAAAGAATACTCCATTATATAATTTAAGGTACCTGCTTACTTATAAAGAGAAGTTTTCTAAAACACCTTGAGATTAGTAATATTATGTTATTTTGTTGGTGCTCAGGACTTAAATTAATGAAAAACACCAATCGGAAAATTATATGATAATTTAAATTTATAAACACGGAGTATTTTGGGTAACATTTGACGAAATATATACTGACATTCAAAACACTCTAAATGGAATTTAAAACCATGCATTTATACTATATTTTTACACAGCATTTTTAACACAATAATAAAGGCAATAGACAAAAATTTTAAATATGTTTATAGTCACGAAAAAGTTACGGTTCACTGCACACTTTCTTACAGAATTTTTTTATAAAATGCATTGTGTTTGTAACAATTAAATATTGAAAAAATCTATTGGTGTTAGAATTACTTTTCTTTATCATACTTTAAATAACATGTATACAAAATATGATAGAATTACATTCAAAAATTTTTTGAGATATCAGGTTTTAAGTAACACAACTTTGATAAAAAAAAATGCAATCTTCGATAAAAGCATTTAAAGTTTTGATTCTTAATTTTGTAAAATAATGCTTAATATCAAATATTTAAAATTCACCACTTTTATACCATAGACTCTCCTCGTTCTCTACCTTATAAATTTTTTTCTTTCTGGCTGTTCGATTTTTTTTCCCGAAACAAAATGGCAAAGAAAAAAAATGTTTGAATTTCAGTCAAACATTGTGATTCAAAAATAAAAACTTTAAAAGAAGCAAGTAATAACGTTGAAATATCCACTTAATTTTTTTTCAAAATTTGCTAAAAATAAAGCAGTTTAACTACTTGTACATTAACTAAACCTTGAGCAAAAAACTTTAATTTTATATATATATATATATAGTCCATGTGAAAAAACTAATTTATCTCCTTCCGGTAATTTAATAATTTTTAACCATAATCTAGTAGAAGACTTTAAATCTTATATAAATTGAGCTAAAAACTCTATTATCAGTAGCATTCCAAAAAATTTCTTTTAAAAAAACTTTCCTAATGATACCATTTTTCGATTGAATTCCGTAAATGAATTCATCGAATAGAAAAAAATGTTATATAAACTCTTTCGAGGACTGAAACATGGTCGCTAAATCATGACTTCTATTGTTTCTATTGAGTCATAAGTTCGAGTTCTGATTCTAGGGCTGACGCATGTTAACCACTTAAGCGATCAATTTTTTTGCCCAAAATGTTCCAAAATAAGTAATATAAAAAAATTCCTACTTATATCAACAAAGAAAAATTTCATTTTAGCTACTTTTTATTAAATAGTTACAATTAATATAAATATGTATATACATTGGACAGAATCACAACATTAAGTGGTAATTCATTTTTATTCATTATCATTCAAGTATCGTATTGACATCCAAAAACAATCGTGTATATAAAATTTCAGTTCAACTGAATGCTTTAAAACGTGAGAAAAAAACCTTTTCAAGTTTTGACACAAGGCGCTAAAAGGATCGTTAAGTCGCCAGCGTGGCTGTATTTGGTATTCTTTGAATAATTAGTTTTAATCAATTAATTTTTATTAACTATAGTTAAATTATTGTATTGTAATCCAAAATAATCATGTATATAAAATTTCAGCTCGAGCTCTTTAAAATGTATTTTATTAACGATTGAAAATTCCACCAAGATAAATAAATAAATAAATAGAGTGTGAGCTAATAGTAGGAATTGAAAAAGGCACATTTTCTTACTGCACATAACTAAGCATAGTACTTAACATAATGCGAAAATGGAAGAATTTTACTTTAATTTTTAATTTTAAAGTTTTCACACTGTTTTTTATTTTATAATTGTGGAGCACAAAAGTGAGTGTTTGCTTTTTATAAGTACATTTTGCATACTATGAAGAATGTTTCATATATCTTAAAATAATTTCTCTCTTTCTTACAAAAAATTTCAAGTAGGTACTTCTCTTCCGTATGGTTGAGGTGGCCGCGGTAACCGAGTGGTATAGGTATCGGATCGTGGCATGCCTTGTCACGAGTTCGAGCCCAGTACCACTAAAGACCCACCGTGTAGGGCAGCGATGCACGTTAAATCTGTCGAGAGCTGAAACGTCCTCCCGTTGGTGTGGTGTGGTAGTTAGGAGAGAGGGGGTGCCAGCTCAGGTGTCGTCCACGTCACTTGACCATGGTTCAAAATTACGTGGTCCGTCGCCAAAAGCCCTCGTGTAGCTGAACAGTGCGACGTTAATATTCAATCAATCCGTATGGTTGAGGGTCTTGTGTGTGTGTCACAATTTGAAGCATGGTGTAATACTAATACATTGAAATGGGAACAGAGATAATTTTGGCGTTTTCTTTATTTCTTTCTCCACCAATTCCTTGCCTTGTCAATATCTTTTTTTATCAAATATTTCAGTCTAAATTTCCGTCTTCAATAAAATAATTCCTCACACAAGAAAATCGGATGAAAGTAATTAAGTCCATGGGAAAAACTGCATTTTTAAAACAAAGCACTAATATAATCTCACAATAAGAATTAAAATATACCAAGACAAAGATAAAAAGAAAATCAGTTCCGTACGCGAAGGGAAACCGGATGTACCATTCGGTAGCCCGACTGACGACAAACTTAGTAAAGAGTTAAGTCTACGGGAATTCAGTTCTCAATTTGACGTGATATTGATTGAGATTGAATATTAACGTCGCATGTTCAGCTAACGAGGGTTTGGGACGGACCACGTAATTTTGAACCATGGTCAAGTGACGTGGATGACACCTGAGCTGACCCTCTCAACTCCAACCCACCATGGGAGGAGTTTCAGCTCTGACAGATTTAGCGGCATCGCTGCCCTACACGGGTCTTTAGTGGTACTGGGCTCGAACGCGTGACAAGGCACAAGCCACGCTCCGATACCTATACCACTCGGCTACGACGTGATGTCGGAATCTGTGTTTCAGAATGGGGTGAGTATTGTTGTTCTGGCACTTGATAAGGGTTTAAAACGAATTATCAACCATTAGCCCTCATTTAATTTCGAAGTGTGACGTTCATTAACAATATATCAATTAATGATCAAAAAGTCTTTGAGAGACAATCTTTACAAACGAGTCAATAAAAATCTCCAAATAACAATAGAGCCTGATGCATAGCAAATTAATAAACCACAAATATCTATTGAAATTTAAATTATTATTTTACGTTTTCAAATCATACTAAAGATTAAAAAATTGTGTTTCTTAAAACCGATATTCTGTGACAAAGCCATTTTCATCAAATTGAGTTACATTAACAAAAAAAAAGTTAACTTAATACCTAGTTTTTATGCCGATTTTTCGCAAATGAAATGTCAGTAACGCATATTTATTAGACTCGAAACCAATAAATACCTCTTCGAACTTCCCTACTTCACCCTTATTATAGCATTTCAAGAAACTTGTTAACGGTGGGGAAAGTCAGTGGACATTTTTCTCTACAGAGAACAATAGAAGAACATTGAAACTCTTTGATGCACAATTATATAAAAAAAATTATAATACTAAATATCTGAGAAAAGTGTATGACATATATATATTCGAGAGATTACGAAGAGTGAAACTCATAAAATGATGCATATTTTTTTTTTCAAATATAGGTAACTTTGAAGGTTAATTACTCTGTACCACACGTGGTAAATACCACCGAATTCATTACTCTATAATTTCTTTATTAGTCACCTTCATATGTCTAACTTATAAATCATTTCACATATTGTAGTATTTCCAAACATATTTCTTATATTTGTAGTATTTACTGTGTACTGAACTCCTTTTTTACATTATTTTTCACATTCTCCTTTTTCACATAAATTTCATGGGAAAAAGTATGCAGTGATTCTTAATTTCGTCATCCCCATCTAAGAATATAAAATACACAGTTCAGTCACATTTAATGTGATTACCACGTACTTTAGACGTCGTCGTTAAATAACCCATTACAAAAGGCAGGTGGCAGCACAGTGCAGTTGAGCGCATATATTAGGGCAGGGGTGGCAAACCCTTATGGATCTACGTGCCATTTTTTCTAAAGAAGAAATAATTTTGACTTGTGTGATTATTGGGGAAAATATAAAACTAAATACTAAGAACACACACACACAAAACTCTTTATTTACTACGAAAAAATTCCTTTTGCACTTTATAATTGTAAATGTCTTAGTTATACGTGTAATTCAAATTAAAGTAACATTAGTGTGACTTCTGTTGTAGCAGATTGTGTGTATGTGGATGACAAATAACTTATATTAGGATTGTAAGATATTACTTTTAGTAGAATGCATGCTCAATAGGAGTCATCTGCCAATCGGTTTTTAAGCAATTAATTATTTTAATGCGGTTCACTTTTTTGACAAGTGGATTTGCGATGCATTTCGAAACGCTGTTTTACGGACGATACCACTATTCCAGAACATAAAACACACACCTTTTTGTCGCCTAGAAATGCCATATTTCTAGATTCACCACATTTCTCTGTTACACTTACTATCTTGCCTTTTTTATTTATTTTTTTCGCTGAACTAGCCATGTTAAATAACACTTAAAAATCATAAATATAATACAAATAAACTTTAAAATACAGTTGTGTCAATGAAATCGACTAGGATATGCGTAGACAAACTTTACAATAGTAGTCCACGACATAACTAAGGCAAGACAATAACAAACGAGTGAGCTCCTCGCCGCCTTATGACCGACCACTCGCATTTGTTCGTAATACTTCATAGTGAACTTTGTTATTTTTAAATAAAATGCAAACTATTTTGGTCGCTGGCGTGTCCAAAACATTGTGTGTCGCTTGCCAATGGTTCACCATCCCTCATATAGGGTGTATGAGGGCTTCGGAAAATATTGCAATCTTTGGCATAATGCAAAAATGGAGCAATTTATTAACGCCCGAAAGTGTATGATATTGGCATGCGGCCAAAAGTGGAAGCATTTCCAAAACGGTTAAGTTTGTGAACTGTTCACGTGCCGCCGTGATAAAAGTATACCGTACATGGCAAAATGGGACTGCCAAAAATCATCGACGTGGCAAATGTGGTGCACCACGGGCTATACATGACAGAGGTGAACAAGGGCTGCGGTAATGCGTTCGGGCAAGTAGGCGTGCTACCGTTGAGAAACTTGTGACATCTCTCGCGTTCTTCTTCTAACATAACCCCTACGTTCTTTGACGGCCACGATTAATGGCAAAACTTTTCCAACCCAAATCCAAGAAGTAAAAACGAAGAAAGATGCAAATAAGATAACCTTTAAAAGGATAGAAAGTTTAGTGAGCAATGTTGGCAATTTAGAGGAAGCTAGCTCGGAAAAGGTAGAAGTGTAATTAGACGGCCTACCAAGGAATCACGGAGATCCCGCCATTAGTACAAGGTGCATACTATTGCACTCGAGCCTAACCTGAATATCTGAAGTTAATTGAACCGTTGAGTATTCAACCAAGGTAGGAGGATTATATTCTGAACACTAGTATAATTTTGAATCGAGATTAGGCACAGATATAAGATATTTATATTGATAAGTGATCTAATTGCGCGATCTGAGTTAGTTAAAAGGCCTACTTTGGTTTATTCTCACTTAATATAAGTTTGTGTGTTCGATATCTAAGTAATTTAAGTTAAATTCTTAATAAAAGTCATATTAAGAATTATAGAGAATGTCTCATCCTTCCGATAATCCCACGCCTCTAACTTACGCGGAAACCCCAAGACATAGCTATCGACAGATGGCTATGTCGCAAACTGACTGCCCAAATGAACCAAGGGGCTACCAACAGTATCTCCCAAACTACTGTTCAGCGAACGTTGCTGCGTCTGGGCCTCCAAAGCAGATGCCTGGTTCATACACTTATGCTGACTGCTGTTCATCGACAACGAAGGCTAGAATTTGAACGCCCTTAACGCAACTGGAGTGGCAACAGGTAGCGGGAGTATTATGGTCTGGGTAATGTTTTTGGTATTCTCTGGGTTCACTCATCATTGTGGGATGCACGATGGATCAATACATGAACGCAACTGTCCTTGCGGACCATGTCCACCCTTATATACGCATTGGTTTTCCTCAGAATGATGGCATCTACCAGCAGGACAATGTGAAATGCTATACAGCTGCCAGTGTACGTGCCTGGTTCGAAGAACACCAGGACGAGTTTACTTTTCTTCCCTGTCCAGCAAACTCACCTGACTTAAACCCAACCAAGAATCTGTGGGACCATCTCGATCGGGTTGTTCGCGCCATAGATCATCTCCCGAGTAATCTAGAGCAGCTGACTATGACACTGAAGTCTGCATGGCTCAACATCCTACTGAACACGTTCAGGCATCTAATTGCCTCTTTTTCTGCACGTCTCACAGCAGTTCGCTCTGCGACATGGTTATTCTGGCTTTTAACATGGGGGCACATTAATGTAACTGGACTGTGCATTTCTAATTCCATTTGAAGGTTGGAGTATTTGCAAAGAATATTTTAGAAATTTCATGTGGAGAGAGGTAAAACAAAATGGTACATAAATGCCTTTTATAAAACACAGTGGGTTGTGGTAAACATATTCCCACTAAACAAAGGGACTTGAAAATCAAAATAATTTTACTTAATAAGCAGGATTTTCCCACTGCCTCAGTGGAGAGCAGAAGAAAGTTGATACAACCCAGAAATACAACTTCGAACACAAATAGTACAGCTTCGAAGCACAGGGCATCAGCGGTAAATATCGTACATTGTAATAATTTTTGCTAATTATTTTTCTCTTTTTATGGCCAATAATATTAAAAATCAAATCAATCTATTTCGTCTTTACTGATGTGGAAGAACAAAAAGCATTAACCTTTTAAATGGTTTTCATTTCGCATAAATATTCTTTCAAAACCAGGCAAAAATATTATTTTAATATTTTTTTAGTCAAGTAATTAAAAAAATTTTTAAGTCGATTCCTACTTAGATCAACAAAGAAAAATTTTATTTTAGCTACTTTTTATTAAATAGTTACAATTAATACAAATACATAGGACAGAATCACAACATTAATTGGTAATTAATTTTTATTATCATTAAAGTATCGTATTGTCATCCAAAACAATCGTGTATATAAAATGTCAATTCAATTGAATGCCTTAAAACGAGAGAAAAAAATCTTTTAAAGTTTTGACCCAAGTCGCTAAAAATGAAACCAAAGTGGCTGTATCTGTAATTCCTTAAATAATTAGTTTGTCAATGAATTTTAATTAATTATAATTAAATTATCGTATTTTTACCTAAAACAATAGTGTATAGAAAATTTCAGCTCCAATGAAAATTATAAAATGTGAGAAAAAAACTTTTTCAAGTTTTGACACGTCACCTATAATGATGCCAACGTAGATGTATTTGTAATTCTTTGAATAATTAGTTTCAATCAATTAATTTTTATTAATTATAATTAAATTACTGTATTGTCATCCAAAATAATCTTCTATATAAAATTATCAGATTATTATCAGAGTGTTGTTTAAACCAAGGGAAGTTTAACTTAAATACCAAATATCTATAACAAACAATTGGATCACTTATACCTCGTAACGTATTGTTCCTCGTCCTGACTTGACGACATATCTTGTTCAGAAAGGCGTAGGATCCTCTTCTTGAAACCCCAAGGGCTTCGACTGTTAACTCTAATAATCTAAATCACGTAGCAGCCTAACGACCATCGACCTCACTCTCCCTTCGCTGGTGTTACTCATATTTGCACAAATCATGGTTCTACTACGGGAAGACATTTTTCAAACATACAACAAACTGAGAAATACTTTTTCCAAAAGTATATTCAAAAAAAGGCATAGATAGGACCCATTCAAACTTTAACCTCTTACCGGTTTGCCCGTACGCTATACGGGTACTGATATTTCTTTCTGTCCTTGATTTGCGCATATTTTTAAATCTTATAATGAAATTATTAGTGCTAGCGTTTTTAAGAGATGCACAGAGTTGGTTCATGATACTGAACTGCATCTCACCCGGGATTTTCCTTGTTTTAAAAGTGGGAATTTAGATTCTTGAAAATTTTCGATAAAGAACAGGAACTGGCAATACAATGAGCATATTTATTTTTTGAGAAGTGAAAACGGAAAGTAAATCCGAAGAAATCGATATTATTTCTAATCCCATTGCAATGTATGACTTCGTATTACACCATGCTTCAAAATTATGGATGCATATATATACACGAATACACGAACAAAACCCTCAACCGTTCGAAAAAGAGATGCGAACATGAAATTTTTTAGGATGAAAGAAATTCTTTTAAAATGTATGAAACCTTCTTCACGGCGTGCCGAGTGTACTTGTAAAAAGCAAACTTTTAGGGGAAATTGTGTACCACAATTATAAAATAAAAAATAGCGTGAAAACTTTAAAATTGAAATTTCAAATAAAGTTCTACCATTTTAACATTCTGATTAGTGTTATGCTCAGTTATATGGAATAAATAAAATGTGCCTTTTTTCAATTCTTACTTACTATTAGTTTACTCTCTTCTTATATATATATATATATATATATAATAATCTCTCAAGCATCCTTTTAGCTATAACTCTTTTTAATAATATTTAAATAATCTTTAAATTTTTGGTTCGAAACTAACGCCTTAATCTTAATCGTAATCAATTAGTAGCAGAAATCTTTTTCCCGTCTATTGTAACCAATCAGAGCTCTTGTTAAAAAATAGTCACGTTGTCTTTACTGCCGGATATAAATACAGATGTCTCTGGAAATCCCGCCCTCTTCTCTCTTCTGTCTAATAGTGTATCCGGCTACAGCGCGTTGTGTGTTTGTTCTTTGTTCTGTGCCATTATGTCTGCTTCATGTGATGTTGAAACGCTCTATGTTAAATGTTGAATGAACTGGATTAACTTACAAGACTGTCTCGTCAATACTACAATATCATCCACTCGCCACGTACTACAGTTATATTTACTAATCACCAGCATATTATAAGTATAACACACACACAACACACATACAACATACATACATACATACAGGCTTATTCTCTACAAACAAGAGATAACATCCAACAATCACATTCGACAAGATATATATATATATATATCTTGTTCAAATTTTAAATCATTAATAAAATACTTTCTATGGTTCCATTCAAGTTCAAATACATTTTTTAAAACTTTTAGTGGATGACACTTGATGTTTTAATACAGTATTTTCAAATATCAATTCAATAATTAAATTTAAATAAATGAATAGATAGTAACAAACAGATATAATAGTCCAACAGCATATAAAGAAATTCGTTCGTTGTGTCCCTGTAGCGCAATGGATAGTGCGCGTTGAAGTTCTAATACAAAGGTTGTGGGTTTTGAATCCCAAATGGGATAGCCTAATTTCTGAGAACGTGATTTCTTTTTTACTATACTATTTTATTAGAATAATTTAAATTAAATAAATAAATAGTAACAAACAAAATAATAGTCCAACATCCTATATAGAAAAGAAAATGGAAAATGGCAAAAAAAAATCGATTTCTTTTTGTCACTGAATAGTGTGATTCCGCCACATGTATATACATATATTTGTATTAAATGTAATTATTTAATAAAAAGTAACTAGAATAAAATTTTCTTTTTGACCTAAGTAGGAACTGACTTTAATTATATATATATATATATATAAAATAACAGTGAAGTACTAGAACCTACAGTGCTAAAGCAGGAAGAAATTGGAATTCCCCACACACACACACACATATATATATATTATTTGTTTTGAACATTTTCAGCAAAAAAAAACTGATTCCTTAAGGGGTTAAGACACCAAAATTAAATTTCCCGTAAATATTTAATATCAACAATTTCTCATGCTATTAATTTTTTCTCCATCAGGTCTTGAAAATGAAGATTTCGCCCCTGCCATTCCAGATCCTTGCTTCATCACTGCTATGTATCATGAGTATATCAGAAGTTATCTGCAGTGCGGGAAATGGCTACGTTGATGAGGACTTAGACTTCAGCGATTTGGAGACTCTGGATTTCACTTGCATGACTCATAATGATCATAACTGCAATGAAACTCGTACCAACGGTGACCACTTGATGCGATTCAATTGCATTTGTGATCACAACTGCTTACTCTCTGGGTTTTGTTGCCTTGATTCGGAGTTCCGACCCATTTCTAGGATCCCCAAACCTAAAATCCAAGTAAAATGTCTTCCTACTTATGGTATCACCTCTCGTGATGTATTGATGGTTGACAAATGTGAAAAACCGGGAATAATTAACGATTTATGCACCAGCAATGGAGAAAATTGGAATGACTTATTCCTTTTGATTCCGGTTACAAGTAAAGTGTCCAATATAACGTATAAAAACTATTATTGCGCTGTCTGTAACGAGAATCCGGATGCTGACCAGTTAACCTTTTGGGCAGTTAAACTCGACGGCAAATTCGACTTGCCGGAAGACCCTCCTGTACCAACATTAACGTACCATCGGGGCATGAAGTCATGGATATTGAAAGAAGACCAAAACATGGATAAACCCAGAAATGTTTCCGTGGCTATAGAACCCTTAGAAAGATGGGAAGTGAAGTACTGTCGGAAAAATGTGGTGACGGAATGTGCCAGTAACTGGACAGATACCGATGTGCAAGATAAATGCAATGCATACGCGTCAGTATTCCCTGTCATTCGCGAAGATGGAACTAAAATTAGATACAAGAATCCATATTGTGCTGTTTGTAATCACGAAGTCTTAGACAGATACGGGTGTACTGAGTTGTTGTATTATACACTTCATTTTTTCTCTAAAAAAGTGCGTCGTTTTAAGATAGAAAATGAAGAAAAGCGGTGTGAAGACGGTGCGGTCTACGACATTTTTTCAAAAAAATGCAGATGTAAATCAGAAGTGCCTTTGACTAGAGGTAAAAAGGGGACCAGAAATTGTGTTCTGAGGCTTAGTAGATTCTAGAAGGAATTGTTTTCTAGAAAATAAGGTGAGAAATGATGTGTCTTTTGAAGTAATGTGTTTTGACTCGCGTTTTTAAATTGTAATTTTCACGAGGACTCAGTCCA